>QLTV01003253.1:3697397-3744790 GCA_003457575.1 Thermophis baileyi
GTAACAGTGATACCCATTGTCATCGGGGCACTTGGTACCATGTCCAAGAATTTCACAAAACACATCAAGAAATTGCAGCTTCCTGCAATAACACCAGCGGAACTGCAAAAGACTGCGCTACTCGGAACATCATATATTTTAAGAAGATACTTGGTTGATACCTAGGACGCTGGCAGCAACCCGTATCAACCATTAGCACCAGTCAGTGGTATTTGTGACACTTTTAAATGTTCAGTTGACTGAGTTTCATGTTTAATGAATAAAAGAGATAATAATAATAATACAGCCATACGACATGGTTAAATATACTTAAACATAAGACAGTACTACAAGAATTAGATGTTCAGCAGAGTGATGGCAGGAGGGGAAAAAACTGTCCCTGGGTCCAGTTACTTTGGCATGCAATTCCCCACAGTGGTATCCCGAGGGTAGGAGTTGAAACAGTTTATATCCAGGATTTGAAGGGTCTGTAGATATTTGCTCAGACCTCCTTCTGACCTATACAATATACAGGTCTTCTATAGAAGGCAGGCTGGTTGCAATTGTTTTTTCTGCAATCCTAACCATCCGTTGGTGTTGTATCTGTCCTGTTTGGTTGCTGTACCAAACCAGATAGTTATAAAAATACAAAGTCAATAATTCCTCTGTCGAACCATATCAACAGCTCCTGGGGCAGTGTGAACTCCCTGAGTTGATGCAGGAAGAACACTCTTTGTCATGCCTTTTTAATGACTGTTCTAATGTTAAGTGTCCATTTCAAACCCTGGGAGATTATAGAACCCCAAAACTTGAAGGACTCTACTGCTGATACTGGGCTATTAAATATAGTAAGAGGCAGTGGTGGTATTCAGCCAGTTCTATCCGGATCGGGTGAACCGGTAGCGCTGACTGCGGGTGGCCCCACCCACCCACCTGGACGTAAGCACGTCGCGTTTTTGAGGCTGTGCACATGTGCAGGCTTTGCACATGCGCAGATGCATGCGCGCTCACATTTGCGAACCGGTAGGGAAGGTAAGTGAATACCACCCCTGATAAGAGGTGGTAGAACAGAAGGGCTCCTCCTAAAATCCACTCTGATCTCTACAGTTTTAAGCATGTTCAGCTCGATTGTTCCGGATGCACCACAGGGCCAGTTGTTCAACCTCCCATCTATATGCAGACTCATCACTATCTCGAATGAGACCAATGACTGACAATTTCCGCTTGTTCAATCCTGTGGCTTTGACTTAATCACGCTTCTTAGTGCTACAGGGTTCAAAACTTAAAGGCCATCCATTTTTCAAAACGGCATAATATAAAAGACTTTTGGAAGAAATTTAATTTTATGGGAAGATGGCACAAATAATATTTCAGCAAACTGTGTACCAAATTAAGTTGCCTGCTTTTAAATACATCAAGACAATCAGCCAGTGTTTTTCAATAATGTCTTATCTTGCACTATGCATTGTACTTTTTTACCTAGGTAGATTGGGAAAAATAACAGGAATAAGATCTTATAGTTTAGGATAATCACAATAGTAGTAAAAAGTGCTGATGACAAAAGTATTCCTACCTTCTTCTTTTTTTCCAAAAAGTCACAGGCAGAAAACCTTTTTATTCTTAGCACTCCAGAGGATGGTATGATCATTTGTTGACCAGGGGCTTTTAAAAAAAAAAAAACAGAAATGATACCAACATTCACACAGTTAGTGATTGTGGACACCTACAGATCCAGATCAAAATAGTGTGCAAGCAATTGCCAATGCTAACATTTAGGCTTGGTCTGGGTTTTGCACAGTCCATATATATCTAGCAAATGAGAAGTAAAAGAAGATGGGCATATACTAGGGGTGAAATTCAAAATTTTTCCTTACTGGTTCTGTGGGCGTGGCTTGGTGGGCGTGGCAGGGGAAGGATACTGCAAAATCTCCATTCCCACCCCACTCTGGGGCCAGCCAGAGGTGGTATTTGCCAGTTCTCTGAACTACTCAAAATTTCCGCTACCGGTTCTCCAGAACCTGTCAGAACCTGCTGAATTTCACCCCTGGCATATACCCAAATGATCCTGATATAAATCTTACATGTTTTTAAATATATTCTGTATTTTTTTTTAACAAAGCAGTGACTAATCACTGTTCCAATTCTTTAATATAATTCTTTTTGCTAATCTCCTTGTTTGATTTAAACAGAATTCTTGATAAATAGTCAAATTCCAAAGCTTTGTATGTAAACATTTCACCAATAGCTTTAACATTTAAAAGTTTTCCTTTTTTCTTCTTTGTTTTTTTGGATTTTTATTTTTAAAATATACATCAACATCAATACATGAACAGTGTGGCATCTGGGTATCATTCATTTTGGGACAAGTGGCAATAATAATATTAATAATATTTGTTACATTAATCAAACTTATGAAATCCTAGTGTTAATATACATGTTTGTTTTAAAGTAGTTATTCAATATTTCAATGTTCCATTTTAATGCCAATCACAATATTATTTGAGCTTACATAGTAATGCCCTCTTTCAACCTCTAATCTTTCCCTCTAGTTATTGTTTTTGTTCTATTGTATAAAAAATATGTGTACTAATATTCCCCCTATTTCTTATTTCTACCTCTGTTCTGGCTTCTAGTCAGGCCACCATTGCTAATCCTAGTGTTAATACACATATTTATATTAAGATATAGTCCTTTATTATTTAATTATTCAATGTTTCAATGTGCCATTCTAATGCCAATCACCATATTATTTAAACATACTTAATAATATCATCTTTCAACCTCTAGTCTTTCCATCTAGCTATTACTTTATATAGGAGTGTGTATTCTTATTTCTACCTCTATTCTAGTTTTTAATCAGGCCATCATTATATTAAAAAAAAGAAAAAAGAAAAAAAATATTTCCTTTCTATCCATCATCTCTTGTCCATTTTAATACTTCAATTCTTATTCACTTTTTAGCTTGCCTCCCATACTCCTCTTGGATCCTTGTCTCTATCTATATCTGTATCTTCACTGTTCAGTCTAAATATTTCTCTCATCTCTATTCTCCTATGCTGCCCGGCCTCCAGAGTATCTACCCAGGCCCCTATCTCCCTTCCTGCTTATCTGATTCTATTTTTAAATCTCTTAAGGTACTTTCCTCTTGGTTTATTTCATCAGTCATTATTATCTTTATTATCTTCTCCTTCTCATCTTCTTGCTTTATTTGCTAGTTTTTCTGTTCTGTCTTTTCCTCCATTTTTTCTGTTGTCTCCTCTCTTTCCTGGAATTTTTGGTCTTCATTCATTATCAGTTGCAGGGTATTTTCTATTTTCCCATTTATGCCATGCAATAGGTTCTTTATCTCCCTGTAATTCTTTGTCATAGTGTCCTTAATGCTTTGGAACATCAACACCATTTCTTTTGAAATTTCACTTATTTCCCCCTGATGGAGCATCTTGTCTTATTTCAGTAACTCCCGCTCTTACTCAATAGTCCAAAAACAATATATTCACGCCTAATGTTGCTCCTCAGAAAGTTCAATACTCATAGTTCTTTATATTCCAGGATTATTCAATCAGTTCCATTTAGATAGTCCAGGAAGCTTTCCAAAAATCAGAAGTCACTTTACTTTACTTAAGAGTCTTCTTTATTCCCACAGTTGAGTCTCCAGTATTAATAAAGTAGATAATTATAGAACAGTAGGTATTACCACAGTCCTACAGATGAATCTTGTTTATTTCTCTTATCAAAAACTTTCCCAGGCTTGTAGAGGTATGGTATATTTTCCATTCATCTGTAGGTGGTGCCCTCAGCTTAAATTTCAGTGTTGTTTCAAATGTAACAAATTATTTAATCCAATTGTAATTCAATTCGTAGAAGCAAAGTCAATTATTCAAGTACATAGTTCCAGCATTTTAAAATGCCTTTCCAAAACAACACCTACCCAGTTTGAAAGTCCAATTTTCTATGTTTTAAAAAGTCTTTAGCTTTTCTCTCCTTAGTTCCTTTCTTTCGGGTCTAGGATTTTTCTCTGTATAATTGTTTGCCGCTTTAATAAACAGATCTAAGAGTCTCTCTTCCTGGGTTTTCTCTTTTTTTCCCCTTTTAAAGGTTAGGGTCTAAATATAAAAGGAATCTTCTCACCCAGCTCCAGTCACTGTCCATCCACACCGCTCCTGCACTTTCTTTGTTGCTTCGGCTGTCCCAGCTTCACGGCAGCCATGATGGCTACCTCTTCTCCTCATCGTGGATAAGAGAGAAGAAGCCCTGGGTTGAGCAGAAGAGTTGCAGTTCTCCGTGAGCTGCAGGCACCCCTCTTTTCTTCACCACCCCTACAGGGTGGCTTTAGCTCCTTTTGGAGCCCTCCAACGGGGAGAACTCAGCGCGGGAGCGCAGAGACCGGCTCCTCACGTCCGATCTCACCGCGACATCAGTCGGATTTTCCAGTAAATCTGTTCATATACATTGATACACTATTCCCAAAAATTGCTAAATGATCACGTGCAAAATAAAATCTCCATATCATATGAATCAGAGAACCATCCATTTTTTTATACCTCCAACACACGAAATCTGATGTCCATCCTTTCATATACAATCATTGGAGAGACCAGTACCCTAAATATATATTTTTGGTGGATAAACCTTAATTTCAAATTTGTAGATCCCATTTTAACATTTTTAAGGACATGAGGCCATTGGCTTTATTGGAAATTCCAGTTCTTTAGTCCATATCTGAAATATCCCAGAAATGTCCATTCTAAAAATATTCCTGAGCTTTTGATAAGAGATTTTCTCTCTAACATAGTTTCTATCAAGTAAGAAAACAACTCAAGTGCCTTTGAGGCAGCAAAGCATCTAGTCAATATTGATTCATTAGAACATGCTTAAGCTGAAGATATCTCCACTGTGGTAAATTGGAGGAACCAAGTTCAATCAGGAACAATCCTTAAAACAGTACATGGTTTAAAGTCACAATCTGAATGTCCACCCAAGCTTTCCAATAAAGTGATTTACCACTGAGTTTCAAAGCAGAATTTTTCAAAAGAAATGAATACTCATGAGTCCCATTATCAAAACTCAATTTACATTAAGATTTTTCACCAGAGGGAGAGGAGAGGATCAAACAGGCAGCTGCTTGGATCTCCATGCCACCAAAAGTCAAAAAACATTAAAATAGTATATTGGGTTTAGTTAAATGGAATCTCTGAAGCCATTTTTGTTGGGCTTGGTTCAATGCTCTTTCTAGCGTAATGTCACTTGATTTTTTTACCAAACATTAGAAATATGTATAGTATACGTATAGAGGAGTAGTGCAGTGGCCTAGAGGTCGAGCTCTCACCTCACAGTCAGGAGGCTGTGAGTTCGATCCTAGGTAGAGACAGATATTTCTCTTTCTGGGCACAATGAGAATATATCTGCTGGAAAAACAACAACTCTGCATTGGCGACAGGAAGGGCATCCAGCCAGTAAACACTCAGTTCCATTCAGTTACCCAGACTCCAACCCACAAGGGATTATGGGGTCGTTAAAAGATGATGATTAGAAATACGTATAGTATCTGAGTAAAGCCATGGGAAAGGTTATGTTGGAATAGGATGAAAAGTCTTAATATCCTAACAATACAAGCTATGATCTGTCTTGAGGGAAAAGGTAGGAGAAACATCTGTGCCCATCTGTTCTACTGGGAGGCTGTGGCTTTCCTTTGCATAAGAGAATTGAATGGGAACAGCTCAAAAAACTTATCTGTGGGCTTTTCCAAATGATGAAAAAAAGGATATTATTCCTAGCTTTCAGAGATAGTTTTGAACCACGAATTCTGCTATTTCAGAATAACTTATATAAGATAATAAAAATAAAGATGAGCTACAGTAATCAAACCCTAAAAATTAAAACATACCGGTAAGTAAGGCTCAAATATAGCCGTGTGTCCAAGTTACTTGATAGATGTACATTAAACAGCAGGCGCTTACTTTCCCAACGTGTCCTCTGAATTTAGAATTTAGTTTTATCAATCCGGCAGAAACTGTGTGTTCACAAAGGCCTAGGTTGTGCTGTGCAATTTCTTAGTTTAATTTCCAATGTATTTTTTCAATAACTCTCTACTGAGGACAGTTTGGTAATAGCAAATCTCTCTCTCTCTCTCTCTCTCTCTCTCTCTATCTATCTATCTATCTATCTATCTATCTATCTATCTATCTATCTATCTATCTATCTATCTATCTATCTATCTATCTATCTATCTACTCTCCCTCTCTCCCTCTCTCCTCCTCCCTCCCTCTCTCCCTCTCTCTCTCTCTCACACTAACTATGTATCTATCTATGTATCTATCTATGTATCTATTTGTCTGTCTGTCTGTCTGTGTCTGTCATCTGTCTGTCTGTCTATCATTGACAACTTGAAGGTGGTGCTAGAGATTTGACTAACACATACTGTACATTCCTATTTCTCTCAATATTCCAGGCATTTGACCACTATATATTTGTATGATTAGTAGGTATAGTAATGGTATCACAGAAGATATAACAAATTAATAGAATACTTCTTACCAACAAGCTCATGCTATGCAAAACAAAAGAAAACAAAAAGAATCAGAAGAGAAGCTGAGACAATATTTACATGGATTTTAGTTCAAATATATAAATATTAAACATATGATTTAACGTCAAGGTTGAAATGTTATGAACAATTGATTGTAAATAGTGTTAAATATCAAATGATAAACCTGGGCACCAGAGGTGGGTTCCTCCCGGTTCACACCGGTTCTATAGAACTGGTAGTAAACCGGTGGTGATGTCACGGAGCCGATTCTGTCGGTGCCGGTCCATGGACGCCGCCATCTTTTTCTTTGGATTTTTTTTAAAATTTTTGGAATTTTTTGCTGGTTTTTGCTTCTGCGCATGCGCAGAAGCCAAGTTTTCGGCACTGCGCATGCGCCACCATCTTGTTTTTGGCTTTTGGGGGGGAATTTTTTGCTTGTTTTGCTTCTGCGCATGCGCAGAAGCCGAGCAATGCACGTGCAGCCACGCGGCGCAGGAGGAAGCGAACCGACGGTGAGGTAAGTTAGAACCCACCCATGCTGGGCACGCTTTGAAAATGATTTAAAAGTTCTTTGGTCTTTGTGTGAGCAAAATACCTTCATTCATTCAAGCAGCTTAATTTTTTTCAGTCTTTCTGGGCAAGACTGGAAAAAATGGTGGTTTTTGGCTTGCATGAAAATCTGAAAAAGACTGCATTAAAACATAACACAAAGGTCCTGTCCTCATGGAAAGATCAAAACACTTCTTCCAGATAGTTTTTGAAGCGTGTACAGCCCTATCAAATCATTAATGCATTTAATTTGTAATGTATTCCTAATTACTAAATAGCATCGCATATCAACTGTCAAATGCTAGCAAATGGTAATACGCCAGCAGTCAAATACAATCAAATATAGAATAGGAACTGCTTGTCAACCACAATAAACTATCAAATAATAAACCCTTTTTTTTTTCAACTAACTATTAAGCACTGTCACATATCACATACCAAAATGAGCTATCGCATATTGTAATTAAGAATTACTCAGCATTAAATCTTTAAATTGAATAATAATATGGAACAATAACATTGCAAATAATGGTTTTGGGGGGAAATGTGATGTTTTTATCCTTCCTTTTCTCTCTTTCCTTTCTGCTGTGGACTGAGCTCTTATAATATAATCATGAACAATTTACATTGTTCTTGACACACATCACTCGATAGTACAAGGTCTGAAGATTGTATGTATCAGTAATATTTCATGACACTGAGGTAGGAAAAAAAGCCCATTAACAAGCAAGATGATTTATTTATATTCCTGAGGCACACTGCTGTTAAAAATCACAATTTCCCTCTCCTCCCCCCCATCTCTGGATAGGTGGATTGGAAATGCCTGGTGTTTGCAGCTGACAGCTTCTATCCAAAATCCAGATAAGGTATCTTCAGGAGTTTCCCTCCAAAGAGTTTGAATTGGGTTTTGATAAAAGATGGCGCCAGTCAAGTGTGCAGCTTGGGAATTGAAAGATGCAAAAATGTGTTATTTATACTCAGCTTTTATATGCCAGTTGGGTAATGAAATAGGCAGAAGTCATACAGACACGATATGTTAAATGTCAGTGTTTTTAATCTGGCATTTGACTAAGCTGGTATTTCACTTGTGTGGTGTGACTATCTGAAATCCATGACAATTGTCTATAAGGCGTTGTGTCTTAAGGAGCGCCTTCCCGCCCTTCCTTTCAAGTTTGGTTCAATCAAATACCTTAATAAATAATCCTGACCTGAGTTAGGATGGATGACTGAATGCTTGTTTCAATACAAAACTGCCATCACAAAGAGTGGGCTTTAGAAGAGGAGATTATCTTTGACAAATTAAAACTACAGTACTACATTTTTTTCCCCATAGATCTCTATTCAGTGACAACCAGATAACATTTGAGAAAATCCATTTTCAAAGCCTGAAAGAGACATAGGTAATCCTCAACCTATGGCCACAATTGGACCCAAAATTTACAGTATGTTGCTAAGTGAGAAATTTGTTGTGAGTTTTGCCCATTTTACAACTTTTCTTGCCACATTTATTAAGTGAATCACTGCAACTGTTAAGTTAGTAGCTTGGTTGTTAAGTGAATCTGGCTTCCCCATTGACTTTGCTTGTCACAAGGTTGCAAAAGGGGATCACATGACCCTGGGACATTGCAATTGTCATAAATGTGAAACAGCTGTGAAGCATCCAAATGTAAAGTACATTACCATACGGATGCTGCAACAGTCATCATCATCATCTTCTTTTAATGACCCCATAATCCCTTGCGGGGTGGAGTCTGGGCAACTGAATGGAGCTGAGTGTTTACTGGCCGGATGCCCTTCCTGTCGCCAATGCAGAGTTTTGTTCAGTAGATACATTCTCATCATGCCCAGAGAGGGAAATATCTGCCTCTACCTAGGATTGAACTCACAGCCTCCTGATTGTGAGGTGAGAGCGCCACCTCTAGGCTACTGCACCACTCTATGCTTCAATGGTCATAAGTGTGAAAAATGGTCATGGCACTTTTTTCAATGCTGTTGTAACTTCAAACAGTGACTAAATGAACTATTATAAGTTGAGGACTAACTGTATCAAAATTCAAAAAATTCTCTACCTTATTTCTTACAAATTACATTTGAGCACAGTACAATAACCTAGAAAGCTTAAGAAAAAAAAGAACCCACTGAACAAAAATAGGTGTTAATGGGGGTACTATTTGCTTGCCTGTAACTCAGGATGTCCCAATAATCCCCAGTGATGAATTTTCCATCTGACGATATCCAAAATTGAAAATGTTGCTATGCTTGTGTCTAATGCAGTGAACCATAGCTCATGAAGTCTGATGCCTTTGGGAAGATCATATCCTTAGCTCCCAGATTCAGTTGCCAACATCTCCCTGTAGAACTGAGGGAATTGCTTGAAATGTAATAGTGTCTCTGCCATTCAGTAATGACAATACTGGGCTAGATAAACTAATGAGCTGATTTAGTAGAGGATAACTTTCTAGGTTAATCTTTAGAATGTCCCCAAACTCTGTTTTGCCTCTGCTGTATAATACCAAAGACTTTGACTCTCATGTACCCAATTACTATTGTTATGTTATGTGTTCTGAATACTTGGTGGTAAAGCATCACACTGGTAGGTTAATCATTTTAAAGAACTCTGGATATTTTACTGGAAATAGTATTAAACACAGGCCTTTTTAAAAAAAAAGTTGTGCAATATACTTTGGCAGGTTTTTGTCCTCAAAATCCTTATATTTTCCTCATGTAATCCACAAAGTTTAGCCCAATATCTATTTTGAGTCATGTGTTAAGTGGTTGACAATTTTGCTAGTTCTGCTGCTGAACAAAATTACAACTTTGTCACTTTCCCAAGCAGTATTGCAAATCCCAAGAATGTATATTTTAGGCAATCTACATCATAACTTCGGGATATCAAGAATGGAAGAATATTCAACGTGGAAACCGAGATACAGCATTAAATAGATCCAGGCTTCAACTCCTGTTAAAGTCTTATCTTACTTCATGTGCTCTCAATATTATGTGTTAAATCTCCTGTTGTTTTGCAAATCCTTTTCTCTATGGTATTTTTTTTCTCCATCCCGCATTTTTCTCACATATTTTGCCAAGTAGGTTTTTAGGTGTGTCACATCAAGGGGGAAGAGCAAATGTACCTGGCTCAATAGTAGTAACTGTGAGAAGGATCTTGGAGTCCTAGTGGACAATCACTTAAATATGAGCCAGCAGTGTGCTGCAGCTGCCAAAAAAAGCCAACTCACTCCTAGGCTGCATTAACAGAGGGATAGAATCAAGATCACGTGTTAATGAGGTTTTATAGTGCTTTGGTTAAAAACCACACTTGGAATGCTGCGTCCAGTTTTGGTAGTCACAATGTAAAAAAGATGTTGAGACTCTAGAAAGAGTGCAGAGAAGAACAAGCAAGATGATTAGGGGACTGGAGGCTAAAACATATCAAGAATGGTTGCTGGAATTGGGTATGTACAGTTTAATGAAAAGAAGGACTAGGGGTAACA
This sequence comes from Thermophis baileyi, assembly GCA_003457575.1. Classification (NCBI taxonomy): domain Eukaryota; kingdom Metazoa; phylum Chordata; class Lepidosauria; order Squamata; family Dipsadidae; genus Thermophis; species Thermophis baileyi. Next base: position 3,707,943 of record QLTV01003253.1, read on the forward strand.
TGATAGCAGTGTTCCAATATCTCAGGGGTTGCCACAAAGAAGAGGCAGTCAAGCTATTCTCCAAAGCACCTGAAGGTTGAAAAAGAAGCAATGGGTGGAAACTCATCAAGGAGAGAAGCAACCTAGAACTAAGGAGAAATTTCCTGACAATGACAATTAACCAGTGGAACAACTTGCCTTCAGAAGCTGTGAATGCTCCAACATAATTATGGTTGCAAGTCAAGGATTACCTGTAGTAAAAAAAATAAGAGCAAACCCTACTTCCTTCCAGCACTGATGATGTTACCTAGTTTGGTAGTGAAACGTCTGCAAGAAAACCACCAAGCTCAGAGAACCCTAAGGACCCCCCAATTCAATCCTCAGTTACAAATACTCTCTTCTAACTGTTATCTTTATAATATACTAGTAATGCTAGCCATGACAGTCTGTGATAGAGCAGGAATAGTAATTTAGAATTTATACATGGTCACTTTTTTATCATGATAAGAGAAATTGCTATACTATAGAGTCATGCTTTAAAAAGGAGCACTGGATTTCCCCTTATCTCTCTCCTTCATGTCAACCATGGATGGCCAATGCTTCTCTATATTCCTTCATTCCCAGCTTCCCATTCAAATAAGTCTCCCAAGCTGGGCTACGTTTTCACCCACTTCATGTGGACAATGGATAGAGCAGAATCAAGTGACTGCATGTTAATACCTTTCTCATCACTACACCTTTTAGATCAGTTTATAAAGTGTGTTTAATGTGTTTCAAATAAGAACTTTGGCATGTCAGTGCTTAAAATGAGGTGGCGCAGTGGTTAGAGTGCAGCACTGCAGGCTACTTCAGCTGACTGCTAGCTGCAGTTCAGCGGTTCAAATCTCATCGGCTCAAGGTTGACTCAGCCTTCCATCCTTCTGAGGTGGGTAAAATGAGGACCCAGATTGTTGGGGGCAATATGCTAACTCTGTAAACCGCTTAGAGAGGGCTGTAAAGCACTATGAAGCGGTATATAAGTCTAACTGCTATTGCTAAAATAACATATACATCCATACTGGAACTGTTCTTTAGGGGGAAAAAACAGCTTCCAACAGTGATTTGCTGTTCAAGAATATTTTGAAAACTAAATTGCCTAAGCCAAAAATCATGAAAGAGGATGTTTCTGTTGGAATTATGAGTGCCACTAAAAATGTCTTATGGATGGGGAAAAAAATCCCACAAAACCCAACACACAAGGTATACATGAAAATAATAAAAATGTCGATGTCTTAGGATTGAAGAATACAAATGTATATATGTTTTTAATGTTAAAATTCAATAAACAGACTTTAAAAAAAAAGAAAATAATAAAAACAAAGCTATTGTGACTCTATTATTTTACCTTCTCCTCTGTGTTAGCAGTAAATTTTGGTGGTCTGTTCAGCCCAGGGTATGCCCAAATAGACTCCAAGCCGGAAGAGTAGACTAAAATCTGCTCTTTATTTATGTACATAAGTAGAAAGGGCACCTCACTGGCCACTCAGCCAAAAGAGGAGCAGTTTATAAAGGTAGAAAATTACATACAGCTCAAACTTACTGGGTTTTGAGTGAGTTCTTTCATTGGTTAAAATCATTTTTAGCAGAGGGATAGAATCAAGATCACATGAAGTGTTAATCCACTTTATAATGCCTTGGTAAGGCCACACTTGGAATACTGCATCCAGTTTTAGTCACCATGATGTAAAAAAGATGTTGAGACTCTAAAAAGAGTGCAGAGAAGAGCAAGAAAGATGATTAGGCAGCTGGAGGCTAAAACATATAAATAACAGTTGCTGGAATTGGGTATGTCTAGTTTAATGAAGGTTGCGGTGGCTCAGTGGCTAAGACGCGAGCTTGTCGATCAGAAGGTCGGAAGTTCAGCGGTTTGAATCCCTAGCGCCGCATAACGGAGTGAGCTCCCGTTACTTGTCCCAGCTTCTGCCAACCTAGCAGTTCGAAAGCACGTAAAAAATGCAAGTAGAAAAATAGGGACCACTTTGGTGGGAAGGTAACAGCACTCTGTGCACCTTTGGCGTTTAGTCATGCTGGCCACATGACCACGAAGACGTCTTCGGACAGCACTGGCTCTTCGGCTTAGAAATGGAGATGAGCACCGCCCCTAGAGCCGGAAATGACTAGCACACATGTGCAGGGGAACCTTTACAGAGGTGGGTTCCTGCCAGTTTGGACCGGTTCTTTAGAACCGGTAACGAGAATTTCTCCCCGCTCGCTGAACTGGCAACGATGGCCGGCTGGACACACCCCCGCACCGGCTCTCTCGGCGGTGCCATAGGCGCCACCCAGGGGTGGGTTCTAACTTACCTCACCGCCGGTTCACTTCCTCCTGCGCCGCGTGGCTGCACGTGCATTGCATGCCTCATGGCCGCACCACGCAGGCGGGCACACATGCGCAGTGCTGGAAATTCACAAAAAAATCCCCCAAAAAAGCCAAAAACAAGATGGCGGCGCATGCACAGTGCCGGGGACTTGGCTTCTGCGCATGTGCAGAAGAAGAAAAAATTCCAAAAAATTCCAAAAAAAAAAATCCCCCCAGAAAAATATTCCAAAAAAAAGATGGTGGCGTCCACGGACCAGCACCGACAGAACCGGCTCCGTGACATCATCAGTGGTTTGCTGCCGGTTCTATAGAACTGGTTCGAACCGGGAGGAACCCACCTCTGCTGCCGCCATCTTGTTTTTCACTTCTGCGCACGCGCAGAAGCTGTTTTTTGCTTCTGCACATGTGCAGAAGCTGGATTTTCAGCACTGCGCATGCACACACACGCACAATGCTCGCGTGCCCACGTGGCGCGGGAGGAAGCAAACCGGCAGCGAGGTAAGTTAGAACCCACCCCTGAACCTTTACCTTTACCTTTAGTTTAATGAAAAGAAGGACTGGGGTGACATGATAGCAGTGTTTTGATATCTCAGGGGTTGCCACAAAGAAGAGGGAATCCAAGATATTCTCCAAAGCACCTGAGGGCAGGACAAGAAGCAATTGGTGGAAACTAATCAAGAAGAGAACCAACCTAGAACTAAGGAGAAATTTCCTGACAATGACAACAATTAACCAGTGGAACAACTTGCCTCCAGAAGTTGTGAATGCTCCAACACTGGAAATTTTTAAGAAGAGACAACCATTTGTCTGAAATGGTATAGGGCCGTGATGGTGAACCTATGGCACGTGTGCCACAGCTGGCACGCGGAGCCATATCTGCTGGCACGCGAGCCGTTGCCCTAGCTCAGCTCCAGCACACATGTGCGTGCTGGCCAGCTGATTTCCGGCTTGTGCGGAGGCTCTGGGAGGGCGTTTTCGGCCACCGGAGGACCTCTGGGGGGCAGGGGGGCGTTTTCGCCCTCCCCAGGCTCCAAGAAAGCCTCTGGAGCCTGGGGAGGGTGAAAAACGGGCCTACCAGGCCCACCGGAAGTCGGGAAACGGGGCAGCGGGGGATGTGCACACATGCGCAGGGGGCGGGGCAGCAGGGGGGGTCACACAGGCATGCATGGGGGGCATTGAATTATTAGTGTGGGCATGTGCACACGCTATTGCGCGTGCGCGCTTTCGGCACCCAAGGAAAAAAAGGTTCGCCATCACTGGTATAGGGTTTCCTGCCTGAGTAGGGGGTTGGACTAGAAGACCTCTAAGGTCCCTTCCAACTCTGTTATTCTATTCTATTCTATTCATTTGACACATCTCTGCATATGCTACGTAGCATATAACATTCCATAATTTCTTAGTATGATCTTGTTAATGCTAAGGTTCAAGTCAGCATCCTTGGCAGGTTTGAACCAGTTCTTATCAGACTGTACATTCTCATTCATAGCTTGCTTTGTTACTTCAAGAACTATAAACATTAATCAAAGAAACTCCCAGTTACTAAAAACATTAATCAAAGGGCCCTCCCTCTGCTGCTGCCATCAGCTGTTTCGTTTTTCATAAAAAAAAAAACTAAACAAACAAAAAAACCATCTCAGATGACAAAGTTTTCCTCCTGTTTTATTTTTTAATCCAGAAGGCCATTCTTCTATCCCAGGAAACTCTGAGCAATGAACTAGCAAAGAAAGGCAAAAACTAAAGTTTCCATTAAAAGCAAACAAAAACAAAGCAAGCCAAGGCCCAATACAATCTGCGTAATCACCAAAAATATGCAGATGAGATGGGACAATTACACCATAAAAGCCTTGATTGGAAGCTTCTCCAATTTTACCTTTCCATTTGCTGAGCAGCAGCAATTAGAAATTAGAGACACAAAACCCCTTTTTCATTCTGTAGCAGTTTCTGCTCTGTTTTTCATTATATTTGCTTGCCAAGGTAGATGTTCTTGTTATTCCCAAAAAGGAATGGTATAAAATGCCCTCAGGGAAATAAACAGTGCGCTTGGTCAGAAAGTGAGATAAAAATATGGTTAATAAATAATATAAATAAGAAGCTATTTTTCTCTGAACACACCATGCAGAAAACTCTTAGCTTGGGAACTTTAATTTTCTTAACTTGGGAAGAGTATTAGCTATTCGCATTTCATTTGTCTCTAGAGTATAATGTTTGTCTAAGCTAGCACTTCTTTTCTTATTACAGAAATCTCTGCTTTATGCTAGCAGTTTCGAGGGTTTCTTTCTTTAAAAAAAACTTGCTTATTTTGTTGAAATCTATATTGGCTAGTGATCAATGGATTTTGGGTGACTGTGTATGGTTTCAAAAGTTGTCTGAATCTTCCTTTCACCTTGAGTTTCACAGTATTGTACAAAGGAAGTCCGTGTGATGAGGAAAAACAGAATGGTAGAATGATCATGAGGTTTTCTTTGATCTGGTTGGATAGCTCTTTCCGTTGGCTAAATAGATAAAAGGATCTTCAAGTCTGCCCAAGTGTCATTCCACAGTATGGTGGAATTCAAGAGGAAAAATTCCACTAAAATCCTATAATCACAGTGAGTTGATTGAAAGGGCCTCCTGAAATGACTTTCATAGTCTCTCCAAACCCATAACTTTTGAGATTGTGTGTCAAGGTTGAACTGCTTTTGAAACGTTTGGGTCTTATCGCTATTCAACTTGCCAGAGAACTGGGGGGGGGAAGGGTGAGAAAGAATGCAGATGCTCCAGAAACACACCTTGAGAGCCAAGGCCCCACCAAGGTCACGGATGCAGGTGTCTGACAAAGAAGGGAACTGTTCTCAAAACAAAAGGACAATTCATAATTAGACAATGTGGTCAACTAGAAGTGGGGAGAAGGAGAAGCTATTGTTTAACTATAGAAGCATGGCGCGGGGGGTGGGGAGAAACCAGAGTTGGTTTTGATTCTTCAGTACTGAAATGGTGTGTCCAATAAAGTTTTGCTTTTGGGTTTACAAAGTTTCTGAGAGTGCCTACTTTTTTGGGGTTCAGTAGTCGGACTGTTGACATTGTGTTGAGTTTCAGAAAAATCCTCATGTGATTGAGTAATGTAGCAGTAATATAGTATAATGTAAAGTAGTCGGCCAGTTTGGTGTAAGGATTAAAGGTGCTGGAATAAAAGCAGAGAGACTGAGTTCCTGTCCTTCCCATTTAGGCGTTGAAGCCACCTAGATGACTTTGGCCAGGTATTTTCTCTCTCAATTCTATACTGGGAAACTGAAAAGCATCTTTTTACAAATCTCCACTAAAGCAATGGGGATTACAGACCACAGCAGTGCATTGGTTCAATCTACATACATATCTATATGTGTAGATATGTAATGACTTAATCTGTTCATTTATTTTTATGGCATTTCTACCCAGTGGTGTACCACAGGTGGGTGGTGGGGTGGCCCACCCTAGACACAGACAAGAAGGGGATGAGGTGGCTACCTGGAGACTCAGCAACAGATGTGGAGTTGGGTCACTACTGTTCACGTGCCAATTAGTTATCTGAGGCTTGATTGAGATGGAGGCAGCATCATTGCAGGGGCTTTGTGATACAATTCAGAGATGGCCATGGGAGAGCAGATGGCAACCATAGAAGATTATATCAGTATCAACAGCATTTAGGATATATGCTTATGCTGTAAAGCATATATACTTATATGCTTTACAGCCCTCTCTAAGTGGTTTACAATGTCAGCATATTGCCCCCAACAATCTGGATCCTCATTTTACCAACCTCGGAAGGATGGAAGGCTGAGTCAGCCTTGAGCCAGTCAGGATCAAACTTCTGGCAGTGGCAGAATCAGCCTGCAATACTGCATTCTAACCACTGCACTACCACAGCTCATATATGATCTGACAATGGCTGTTTTCTTCTTTGGGTTGGAGGTACCAGGCTTTAGTGAGGTAGCTTCAGAGGTGGGTTCCTCCCGGTTTGGACCGGATTGCCCGAACCGGTAGCAACCCGCTGGTGACATCACGATGATGTCATGGATCCAGTTTGGTCGGTGCAGGTCCATGGGCGCAGCCATCTTTTCTTTTAAAAAAATTGAATTTTTTTTTATTTTTTTTTTAAAAAAAATTCTTCTGCGCATGCGCAGAAGCCGAGTTCCCGGCACTGTGCATGTGTCGCCATCTTGTTTTTGGCTTTTTTTAAAATAATATTTTTTTTAAAAAAATTGCATTGCTCATGCGCACGTGCGCAAAGCGCGCGCACACCCACGAGGCACAGCCACGCGGCGCGGGAGGAAGCGAACCAGCAACGAGGTAAGTTAGAACCCACCCCTGGGTAGCTTGGCAGAGACATGGCTTGGAGCAGGGTTGACTGGCAGTGGGGTATTAATACATTACTTCTTTTCTTTGTTTGTACTGGGGTTTCTTTAATTAATTTATTTTTTGTTTTTTACTGGCATGATTATATGTACAGTGTTCAATACATGAAAATTTTCATGGTCTCAATTCTTTTTTTCTAGCAAATATTAATTTGTTTCATTTCATAATTCATTTCATAATTACTATTGAAAATATTTTTGTCGTATAGAGAAGAGCATATTAAATGATCCACTCTTGGTGTTGCTAAATATTCTACTGTTTCTACCCTACTCCCAAAACATGCTGGGAGGCAAACAGAAAATAGTAACAACACAGTTAAATCAAAAATTGATGACCATATCCTTAAATCATGATCTTCCTTAACCCTTCCAAATATAGCAGAAAATGAGAAATCTTCATAACAGCTGCAAGGTACCTTCATAATAGTAGCAGTGTACCTCGGAGAACCTCTCTGTTCTATTTGTTTAGTCACACCTATTTTCAGAGTCTTTATGGATTAGTTCTCTCCATTCTTCTGAATGTTTCACAACTTTGTTTATTGCTTCTAATTTTAAGCCAGTATCTTGCTTGATGGCATCTATTCAGCATGCTCACTGCTGGCCTTGTTTTGCAGTATCTCCAACCATTATTTGCGCTACTGTGTTTTGTTTTGTTTTTAGAGAAATTTGAATGCATAACATGGCCAAAATAAGGCAAGTTTAGCTTGATGTTCTTAGCTTCCAGTAATATATCTAGCTTAATGTGATCTAATATCTTCGTGTTCATTATTTTTGCTGTCCAAAGTAAGCACAGAAGCGGTCTCCAAATCCATATTTCAAAGAAATCTCTCCTTATATTTTCAACTTTCACAACCAGAGATAGTTATAGGAAATGCAATAGCATTTATTATTTTGCACTTGGTAGAAAGACTAACTTCTTTCGTTGTTCCGGATCTTTTTCATTGTAGTCATTGCAGTGCACTCAAATGATCATCTATGTTTAATTTCAGGTCCAATGCTTCTTGTTCAGTGACTTTTGGAACCACAGAAAATAAAGTCCTGGACTGAGTCGATTATTCATTGTTGATTTTTATCTTGAAATTGCCATTTCCAGCTGTTGTCATTACTTTAGTCTTCCTGATGTTTAGATACATCCAACTTTTTCATTTTCTGCCTTGATTTTAGGATATGTTGTTTGATATCCTCTTCCTTTTTCTACCAGTAAAGTGGTGCCATCAATATATCTCACAATTGTTAACGTTTCTGCCACTGTTTTGTTTTTTTCAATTTCAAACTGATTTAAGTTAAAGTTCCTCAAAGCTGCCTTTCTATATAAATTAAATAGGAATGAGATAGAATACAGTCCTGCCACAGCTTTTTTTGATCTTGAATCCATCTGTGTTTCCATAAATTGCTCTGACAGTGGATTCTTGCTTGTTATACATTGATTTTATTACTTGAAACAGTGTTTTGGAACACTCATTTCTTTTGGATACTACCATAATTTTTTTATGTTCAACATAATCAGAGGTTTTGCAACAGCTGATGAAACATAAATATATACTCTTTTGAAATTCATATCCATCATCCATTAAACATCTGCAACGTGATTACCTCTTTCTCTTTTAAAACCAGCTTGCATCTTGGGCAGTTATCCTTCCATGATTGGGTTCTATTGTTGTACTTTATGTTTTCCAATATAGGGACAAAGATGTTAGTTGTGGTGCATCTGATTTGGACGTATGTGATTAGTAGCCTTAATATAGTTTTAATGTTAATATGGAACCATGGTGGCGCAGTGGTTAGAATGCAGTATTACAGGTTAATTCAGGTCACTGCCAGGAGTTCAATCCTGACTCAAGGTTGACTCAACCTTCCATCCTTCCGAAGTCAGTAAAATGAGGACCCAGCTTGTTTGGGGCAATATGTTGACTCTGTAAACCACTTAGAGAGGCTGTAAAGCACTGTGAAGTGGTATACAAGACTAAGTGCTATTGCTATTGATATTTTAATTGGGGGGTTTTTGGGAAGGGGGAGGTTTAATGAAATTAAATAGAAGTGAATCCTTTGATTTTATTTTGTTTGCTACCCAGATTTTCTTGGTTGGTAGGTGGTCATAAAAATTGGATTAACTAAACAAACCATAAATAATAAACCAAATTTTGCTAACATGTAATATCAAACTTCTTGTGGCATTAATGCATTTCAATCTGCAGTATATATACCAAAATTCAGTATTAACCAAGATAAAGTTGAAAAATTACAGCAACTCTATTAGTCAGTAAAATTAAGGATTCCACCTCATTGTGTTGCTAAAGGTGTTAATGTGGGTCAACTACATGCAGGTCAAAAAAAGCTGGTGATATTTTGCCACTGCTAAAACAAAGCAAGCACTTGTTATAGTTTCAAATTAAAGATTAATAATTGACTCTTAGGTTGTCCTGATATCCCTAACAGACTTGATTCTATCCTTTGAATTGAAATGAATGTTATCTCACAAAATAACTGAAAAATTATACTAACCTTGTGCTAAGCAGTGCCTTTGACCTCCATTAATTGTTTTGCACCGCATACCAAGCCCAATCACTGTTACACTGAAAATATCTCTTGGTTCAGACCTCTTGGAAATCACCAGATCACTGAGGAAATGTGAAGCTAAGCCACAGCTCTATAATTAACATATATAATCTGTTTAAAGTGAATCTGGAAGCCAAATTCACTTTACAACAGAGGTGGGTTCCTCCCGGTTTGGACCGGTTCGCCCGAACTGGTAGCAACCCGCTGGTGATGTCACAGTGATGTCACGGATCCAGTTCGGTCGATGCCGCTCTGTGGACGCCGCCATCTTTTTGGGGGGAATTTTTTATTTATTTATTTTTTTCTTCTGTGCATGCGCAGAAGCCGAGTTTCCGGCACTGCACATGCGTCACCATCTTGTTTTTGGCTTTTTTTTGGTTTTTTAAAATTTTTCGGCATTGTGCATGCGTGCGCGCGCAAAGAGCGCGTGCACCCACGAGTCACGGCCACGCGACACAGGAGGAAGCGAACCGGCAGCGAGGTAAGTTAGAACCCACCCCTGCTTTACAACCATGTTACTAACTTAGCAACTGCAGTGATTCACTTAACAACTGTGGCAAGAAAGGTCATAAAATGGGACAAAATTCACTTAACAAATGTCTCGCTTAGCAACAGAAATATTGGGCTCAATTGTGGTTGTAAGTCAAGGGCTACTTGTAGTACGGTTAAAGTCAAGTAAACAGATTATTCTCAAAGTGTGATTTGAAATTAGCCTCTGAGTTGGGGAAACACACAATCTTTCTCCCTTGGCAAATTAAAATCACCCTTTCCTGTATAAAACAAACAAAAACAGTTTATATAAATGCAAACTAGCTTGGAGGTGGGAGGGAAACAGCCATCGCTCTTGGTTCAGATCACTGGCAAATCATTGAGGAGTTGCGAAGGAGCTAAGCCACAGCTCTATTGCTAGCATACACTGGAGTTAAAGCCAAGCAAACAGGCAGATTATTCTCAAAGTTTGATTTGTTTTGAAATTAGCATCTGAGTTGGGGACACAAAATCTTTCTCCGAGCAAATTAAATTCACCTTTTTTCTGTATAAAACAAACAAACAAAAACAGTTTATATAAATGCAAAGTAGCTCGGAGGTGGGAGGGAAACAGAAATGCTCGTGTATTGCCCATTTGTATTCTAACTTATAGGAATCCTGTTTAATGATGTGCTAATGAATGCCACAACACATATTCTCACACTGGAGGCTGTCATCTCTACATTGCATCTTTTGCTATTAGTCGGCAGCTATTTTAAAACAAATGGATGAAACTTTAATATATTCCTCCATCAAATTTTCCATCTGACCCCCACTGGCCCGGTGCTGCGTATTAATGGCATGCATAACTCAGCCGATTGTGAGGGCACCGTACAGACCAGGGAGAATCAAGACAGAACCACCCCTCTCTTGTGGCAGTTCGAGCTGATGGAACCGGGTAATTAAGCAAAACGACAGGACAGAACATGCACAGAAAGTAAAATATATGTGAAATTTACAGTAATTAAAAAAGAAGTTTTAAAAAAAACAGCAGTAGTTTGGTGCACAACATGAACCCAAGCACAATGACATACCAATATGACGCGCCGTAAGTCAAACTCAGCCAAAAGTAATAATGTGAAATGTGTCAAGGTTGCGTTCATAGATTGGTGGGAGATCCTGGAACAAAGCAGTCAACCGATGTGCGAAAGGGGAATTGAAAAGCAAGAATCTGGACTTGGCTGGTTGTAGAGCAAACTCACTGGTTTCTCGTGGCCATAGCTATAGCTAAGAATTTTGTGACTTTCTGAGGGGGTTCAGAGAATGTCTTCTGAGGGAAGATCCTATGGATGTTCTTTCAGGATGCTAATTTGAAGCAGCTGATCAATAAACATCTATGCAGATTTTCAATCATCCAGGTCATGGTTATAGAAGAGTTGGTTATATATATGGTTATATAATAGAGTTGGAAGGGAGCTTGGAGGTCTTCTAGTCCACGCTTCTCAAGCAAGAGAGCCTATACCATTTCAGACAAATGGATGCCCAATCTCTTTTTGAAAGCCTCCAGTGATGGAGGACCCACAACTTCTGAAGGCAAGTTGTTCTATTGGTTAATTGCTCTCACCATTAGGAAATATTCTGCTTAATTCTAGGTTGCTTCTCTCCTTCCTTAGTTTCTATCCATTGTTTCTTGTCTTGCCTTTTGGTGCTTTGGAAAATAGTTTGATCCCCTCATCTTTGTAGGAACCCTTCAAATATTGGAACATTGCTATCATGTCTCCCTTGGTCCTTTGTGGACTCTTCCCAGGGTAACACTGAGGGCAAGGTAGAACATGCGTAGGAAAACCACACCCAGGAAGATGTACAAGAGGCCTGTTGTGCAGTACAAAGTCAAAATAATTCAGAATAATTATAGCGGGGGGGTTCCTCAAAAGTGTTTGTATCAGAACAGTTTTGGGGATAGGATGAATGGACCGCATTGCTTTCTCGGGAGAAGTATTCATATGAATATGATTTTGCACCTTGGCTGCTGAGATACCAGCTTTTGCTTTTGCCTCTGGCAACAAAATATCTCTGGCCAGCCGTGCATGACCTGCTTCTAAACGATGCTTCACATGAACAGCTGGACCAGGTTGCAAAGATGATTTGGACCACCAGGAAAAAAAAAACTCTCCTCTGAGTGATGCACAAATCTTCAAGGCTGTGAAGGAACAGGACTAAGGAAGAAAAGAGCCATGCAGAGCAATCACCAGGGCTGAAAACCAGAATGGAAAAGAAAAGTATTAAATGCTTGATATGAAGGACTAAACTCAGCATTCTTCCAACACTGTTTTTTTTTTCCAGTGGATGATTCAGCGTGACAAAGCCAGGTCTGTACTTTGGAAATGTCTTAGGTTATGGGGAAGATTTCCTAGTTGGACTGATTTTCTGACAATCTGGATGAAGCTAAAAATAAAATAAAAAAATCCTGAAAACTAGGAATGCTGTGTGCAGAAACAAGAATGTAGATGGTCAACCATTTATCAAGTGGAGGTAGTCCTCAACGTATGCCCACAATTGAGCCCCAAATTTCTGTTGCTAAGGAAGACAGTGGTTAAGTGAATTTTGCCCTGTTTTACAAACTTTCTTGCCACCGTTGTGAAGTGAATGACTGCAGTTGTTAAATTAGTAACAGGGTTGTTAAGTGAACCTGGCTTTCCCATTGACTTTGCTTGTCAAAAGACCACAAAAGGGGATCACATGACCCCGGGACACTGCAACCGTCATAAATATGAAGCCTGGCATCCTAATTTTAATCGTGTGACCATGGGGATGCTACAATGGTCGTATGTGTGAAAATTGGTCATAAGTCACTTTTTTCAGTGGTGTTGTAAATTTGAACAGTCACTAAGTAAACTGTAGTAAGTCGAGGACTACCTGTAGTAACTTGCCAGAGTGAGCATGTAACTCCCTTGTATTAACAAAAGAAAGTTGTGCCTGAATGTCAGCTGTGTCTCCTGTTAACAGCCTTGTTCAGTTTCCTTGGCAGCATTTTTTGGGAAGTGGGTCGCCCCTGCCTTCTTCCTTGGACTGAGAAAAGTGACTGGCCCAAGGTCACCCAGCTGACTTTCTGCCCAAGGTAGAACTACAACTCACAATCTTCTTGTCTCTAGCCTGATGCCTTAATCACCACACCAAACTTGCTTATTTGTAGTTATTCCTATATTTTGGATCTAATGCAAACACTTGTTGGACGAACACCAGTGGTGAAATCCATTTTTTTTTACTACCAGTTCTGTGCGCGTGGTTTGGTGGGCATGGTGTGGCTTGGTGGGCGTGGCTTGGTGGGCATGGCAGGGGAAGGATACTGCAAAATCCCCATTCCCACCCCATTGTGGGGCCAGCCAGAAGTGGTATTTGCCGGTTCGCTGAACTACTCAAAATTTCCGCTACCGGTTCTCCAGAACCTGTCAGAACCTGCTGGATTTCACCCCTGACAAACACTCATGTGTACTTTATAGAAGGCATCCCATAGTTGTGGATTCTTGCAGCACAGACTATAGTCAGATATTTGTACTGTGCAATATAAAAGGTCTAATTATATGAGTAGAGTGTTAATGAATAATAAACAACCATGCAGTGATGCAGCTATATAATTTTAGATCCTTGATTAATGATTCGGGAGGGGGTTGTAATGCTGCATTTCTAAAAATGCTTCCACATTTATGATTCATTAAAAGGGGGGGGGGGAGTGTGTTTGCCGATCTGCATAAAAGAAGCAATGTTTTGTAATTTTTAATGTTCTTTCAATAATTATTACATAATGGTTTTAGGTAATGATTGTTCTATTTTACTGTTTTATTGAATTGTGGTCCACTGCCCAGAGTCACTTTCCATGAGATGGGCAGCTATATAAATCTGATTAATAAAATAATACATACTTTGGTTAAGTATAGCATGTAAATTTTCCTCTCTTACGTAATACATTGCATGATCATGTTTATAGAAATAAAATAGATTTTATTGCCCTCACAATGAACAAGTTTCCTTTGGAATGCACCATTTTCTTGTAGAAGAGCATGATTATTGAAAAATTATAAAACATTTGCAACCATGAGGATTCAAGGCAGGCAGGCAAGCAAGAAAGGATGCTGCAGTGTAGGCATCTGGTAAAAACCATAATTATGTCACATACTTCATAATGTCATTCCACAAATTACCCAATTCATTATATTTACACAATGACATCATGGCATGTGCAGAATTACTGCTTTCCCTTAACTCTCATGTGCTGTAGTGACCAGATAGGTCACTTTAGAATTGATGATGTGCCTATCTGCCACTATTCCCTTCTCTCATGAATGAAGGCATAGCAAGACAAATTATACATTGTAAAGATCGCTTGGAGATGGGAGATACTTTCAATGTAATCTACCCGATCCCCTGGATGGATTGCCCCTGTGATGATGTTAGACAGATGGGGAAGAAGCTAACCACAAGACTGCAAGAACACAAGCAAGCGGTTAGACGAGGAGACCCAAACTCATTGGTCGCCTCACACTGCAATGAACAAGGACATAGCTTCAATTTTGCAGCTAATAAGATTGTTGGACGAGCAGGCACAAAAACAGCCAGGGAAGTGATTGAAGCCTGGGAAATGGGCCTTTTGTGAGTCAACAGGAGTGCTGATTTACCACCAGCTTATCAAGTACTTAGGAGGTGAGGGCTTGGCAGCAAAAGGAAATGACAGCCAATGATTTAATAACCAGCCATCAACACCCCAATCAACAACTGAAAAGCCACACACAACCAGGCATCATATAAATACCACACAGAGAATAGCCCAAAGCACACACTCTGCCAGAGAAAAATTCCCTGAGGATGGGCTCCAGCACGAGTCTGAAAGCTTGGAAGACTAAACCTCTGATCTTGGTGACCGACCCAGATTGGATCCTGCACTATTCCTTTCACCTGTCCTTCTCTGGGTGATCATCCATGAGCCCATAGTTTTCAGGGACTTGAATACAAGTCCCAAACTAGCTCTAGCTCTTTCTGAAATTAGTTTCTTACCTGAAACTTTGCTTTCACTTGTCAGATATATCTAACATTGTCAGAACAGTAAGGCATTTAGATGGTTATTGCTCCAGGGGAAAAAAAATTGCACGAAAAGATTACACAGATAGAGTCTATCTGTTCGATTCCATCTAAAAACACATACACACTCGGAGATCTAACAGCTGGTGAACAAAAAACCAAAAAGAATAATTGCTGACAAGGGAGTTATAATACAAACTTTAAATGCGAGATTACTGCTGAAAGTCTATCTGCAGGATCATAATGTATACTAAATTTAATTCATAATGTTGAATGAAAAATGAATTAGGAGAATTGTTATCATTTTATATTAAGCTGGAGAAACTCATCCATTTGGAAAGAAAAACGAACTGTTGTCTTGGTCTTATATAGCATTATTAGGTTTAGATTATGACAGATGCTGATGGAGAAAACAACGGACAAATTTATGCAAGGCACAAGTTGATGTGCCTTTGTTGCCCTCTCATCTTAATTGTTGACTGGAAGTATTTTATAAATCCATAATATCTGGCATCCATTCGGCCACATAATGCAGAGTAATGGCCTTGAAGACAGGAGGATCAGCCACTACTAAGGGCAGCTGTCAGATAAGAGGGGCTTGAGCCCGGGCCAAGAAATCAGTTTGAGTAAACATCTCAGAAAAGCTTCTCCCCACATCATACAAAGATACAGATAGTTCTCGGCTTACACCCATTTGTTTAGTAACAGTCTGAAGTCCTGAAAAAGTGACTTACAATAGGTACTCATAATTACAACTGTTGCAGTGTCCCCCAGGGTCACGCAATCAAAATTTGTGCCCCTGGCAACAGCATGCATTAAGTATGGGCGCAGCATCCCGAGATCATGTGATTGCTATCTGCAGCCTTCCAGCCAGCAAAGTCAATGGGGGAAGCTGGATTTGCTTAACGACTGTATGATTCACTTAACAATTGCAATGATTCACTTAACAACCCTGGCAAAAAGATCATAAAATCAGGCATGACTTACTTAAGAATTGCCTTGCTTCACAATGGATATTCTGGCCCCAATTGCGATCATAAGTTGAGCACTAACTGTGAAGGAAGGAAGGGAGACCACATTCAGATTTAACAAGATTCTTTGATTGCTGCAAAAAAGCAACTCCTGGCTTCTGTGGCATGGTTTCTTAGCCTGGTCTACCGTGTTGGGCTGATACATAAGTAATTAAGATAAATAAAACAGATGTTTCTATTTCAGCAAGACTATTATGTACCTGACCAGATTCATCCAGAAGCGAAAGCACCTTGAACAGTTACAAGTTTTTAAAATGCTAGATTTTCCTCCTATAAATCATTCTTTCTTAATTCTTGGTTTTATGCCTTGTACACCGGTAGTCCTCCTTTACTGACCACAGTGGGAAATGATGGTGCCTCTGCTTATATTTTACTTCCGCTTTCCTTTCCTTTGCAGACGTGCAAAGATCAAAAATGAAAGGAACGCTCTCAAAGTTACTTTTTTATCAATGCCGGTTGCTAAGCATCAGAATGTTGTCAAAACTGCAAAGGGTCATTGTATGAGGTAGTTGCTAAATGAAGACTATTTGTATCCATATAAATATTGCTTTGAATATTTTTTTTTAAGCATGCCAAGGTGATTCAGTTTTAGAAAGAAACAGAGGGGCTGAGGCCTCACTTATCTGATGGTTGTCTTCATAGTGGCTCTTCCTCCTGAGCTTCAAGGCCATTCCCTATTCCCTCTATATTATGTGGAGAATGGATATCAAATTTTATGAATTAAGAAAATGTCCCTATGATTATGTAGGATAGACAGGGGGGAAACTGATATCAGATGGCATGAACACAAGTGAGTGGTCAGAGAAGGAGACCCAAGCTCATTGGTAGCCTCACATTGCAATAAACAAGAGCATACATTCAATTTTGCAGCTACTAAGATTGTTGGATGAGCAGGCACAAAAACAGTCCGGGAAGTGATTGAAGCCTGGGAAACAAGCCCCTCGTCAATCAACAGAGGTGCTAACTTACTCCCAGTTTATCAAGTACTTAGGAGGGTTTGGCAGCACAAGGAAACAACAGCCAAAGACTTAATAGCCACACATCAACACCCCAATCTACATCTAAAAAGCTACACACACAACAGGCACCATATAAATACCACACGCAGAGTAGCCCAAAGCACAAACTCTGCCAGAGAGAAGTTCCCTGAAGATTGGCTCCAGCACAAATCTGAAAGCCCAGAAGACAAAATCTCTGGTCCCAGTGACCAACCCAGATTGGATTAAGAAAATATTTCCAGGCAACAGTCAAAATGAGAGAGCCTCAAAGAGACATCAAGTGCTACCTTGCATGAGTTTGAAATTATCCATGACTTCTTGGATAATTTGCAGTTTTCTTAAAGTTTGTGTTTATAATCTAAATCCAAACTATGTTTATTCTCAAGAACTTTACTATTAGAGTTCTTCCTATGGGCTTTATTCCCAGATTTCTACATTAAAGGATCAGATATATCAGATCACAGCTGTTTCTGTCTATATATTAGTTCAAAGTAGCCCTTGCCTGTGAATCTTCCAACAGTAATGCTCAGCTTTTATGTCAATGACATAAAATCCATCTCCTTTTCTCTCCCTCTCTAGCTAAGCTTCTTCATTATACAGAATAACAAACACCTGCATTACAATTTGAAATCTAAGAATTGGCCACTTATTTCGCTGAAAAAATTGATGGTGTTGCCTCCCGTTGAGCCAGGAAAAGCCAATGTGGATTACCTGAAGATACTTCTGATTTATGTGCCTGGTGTCTACTTATGCCTCATTCTATCAAATGTATCACATGGAAAACAGTTCCGTATGCTAGAAATTTCACAACAGTGTCTAGAAGTACTCTTGTTCCCAAGTGAGCTCTTGGGCATGCATGAAATGTCATGTCACCTAGATATTAAAAGACCCTGAAATTGCCCCATCATGGCATATCTATATATATACTTATAATTGCAATAGATGAGGGTGTTGTTTCCTGATTTTCAAGGTCTGTTCACTGTCATTTGTATACATGAATTTTCATTTCAGCCATCATGATTCATGGATCATGGATCCAAAGAATAAACATGGCCTAGTTTGCTAGACTTTAAAGGTAAGAATACAATTGCAACCAACAGCAAAGTATCTTAGCGTGAAAGAGGACTGTACAAATCCTTCAAAGGAAGGGGCTGAGAGGCAGTCGGGAACAATGTAGAAAGCAGTCAGAAAAAGACATGGCTGTTTTCAGGGGTGGGTTCTACTTACCTTCCCTACCAGTTCGCATCGCACCCTGTCACGTCGCGCAAATGACCCTCTGCGCATGCGCAGAAGCCTCTGCACATGCGCAGAGGGTTCTTTGCAAGCCGCTTTCAAGGGAGCGGCGACCGGAGAACCAGTTCGGTGGCGTGGCCAGCCGGCCATCACTGCCGGTTAGGCGAGCGGGGGCTAATTTCTGCCACCTGTACGGGAGAACCGGTCCGAACCGGCAGCAACCCACCACTGGCTGTTTTAATGATCCTGCATTGCAAAGCCTCTCTTTTGAAGTGTCTATGCAGCTTTATAGGGCATTTCTGTTCAGGACATTACACCCTGTTTCAGTACTCTAGAAGTCTGGAACAAGACAGTCAACGTACTATGTTTGCTTTACTAATACTGTGCTGAAATACATTCTTCATTATGAAAAAGTATTCTTCTTTTCTACTTTATTCTCACTGTGCTTTATAATACCTGCGGTATTTCAATTTTTTAAGCTTACCTTATTGTTAAGAAATGAAGGAGGAAACTCAGCTTATTCATCTTTCTGTGATTTTAGCGTCACCCTGGATGTCCATGCGTTCTGATCTGAATTCCTCTCCCATTGGAACATTCTCTCATTTAAATCCCCACCCCACCCCAGATTTCCTTAAAACAAAGGAAATTAAAACACTAGAAGTGCTCAATGAATGATTGACTGAACACTAAGACACAATGCTGGCCACTTGATAACTGAGTTAAGAGCAAGAACTTTACATTCCATCCAGGAAAAAAATCAACATAAAAAAACATCTGAAATCTATTTTCTTCAATAGCTTATTGATAGATGTTGGATAGATTAGATTAGATTAGATTAGATTAGATTAGATTAGATTAGATTAGATTAGATTAGATTAGATTAGATTAGATTAGATTAGATTAGATTAGATTAGATTAGATTAGATTANNNNGATTGATATATGATAGATAGATAGATAGATAGATAGATAGATAGATAGATAGATAGATAGATAGATAGATAGATAGTGATAGATAGATAGATAGATAGATAGATGATGGATGGATGATAGAGACAGATAATATAATTTTATTGTAAATTTTAAAAACAAAGGTAAAAACTAATATAAACTAATATAAAGGAATAAAGAAAAAGAAAGAAATCAAAGAGAAGGCTAAAAGTGCAAGAAAGAGGGGGGGGACTAAAAGAAAAATAGAAAAACAAAAAAGATACAAGAAGTAGCTTCTGATCTTCTTTAGCAGTTATAAGTGCACTGATACACTAACTCTACACCACCCGGAGTCCCTCTCTAAAGTAGATGGACTGTTTTAAAAAATTGATAAGTACCTATAAATTTACCTCTTTCTCTGAAGTTACATCATGATTCCTTTCTTTCTATAATTTATCCTGTCTAATCATCAAAATTATAAATCATAAGTTCCTTTTTCTGTCTTTTTAATGCAAAAAATCCAGGGGCGAAATCCAGCAGGCTCTGACAGGTTCTGGAGAACCGGTAGCGGAAATTTTGAGTAGTTCGGAGAACCGGCAAATACCACCTCTGGTTGGCCCCAGAGTGGGTGGGAATGGAGATTTTGCAATATCCTTCCCCTGCCACGCCCACCAAGCCACACCACGCCCACCAAGCCACGCCCACAGAACCGGTAGTAAAAAAAATTGGATTTCACCACTGAAAAAATCCATAACGGGTTTAATCAGCAATGGATGTACATTTTGCCCAATATTTCCTGTGAGAATGTACAAAGTAACACAGAGTATTTTCAGCTAAGCACAATATTGGTCTATGACTTAGTATGATATCTGAGATATATGTTTCCTTTCCTTCCTTCCTTCCTCCCTCCCTCCCTCCCTCCCTCCCTCCCTCTCTTACTCACACACACAGACACACACAGACATCCCTTTTGCATAACAATCTATAGTATCACACATTTCCCTGCAATAGTACTTTTTGGTTCCGGCTTCCTTTGGTATAGCTACGGCACTTTCTAAACTAAAGGACATTTCTGTAAATATAATATATCCAGTCACTGTAAGTGCTGTGGGTGAACTGATGGCTGTGAGAGCCTACCTTCCCTTACCACCCTCTTATTAAGGTTAATAACATGCATTTGTGAAAATCTGTACAACCTCTTGCTAGGATATAGACTGTTCATTATGAGATAATCGTCTCGAAGATTTGCTGAAAGTGCTTAAATATTAAAAACATGCCCCAAATAAGCAAGCAGTTTCCAGGATTTGAACATAAATGCTCAGAAATATAGGTTAGCAGCTAACCGTTAGCTGATAATGGCAACTAAATATTAAAGTTTAAAAGTTATAGAAAAGTATCCATCATACAGACTTCCCAGGCCACATACCTTGTTTTCCATTTATTATTTTAAGTATATATACCTTAATTAAACAACAGGGAAATTATAATGTAGATAAAACTTGCTGTCAGAAGATCAGGTCAGGGCAAGTCAGCTTCAATTTTGAAAATAATTCCATCTATTTCTGATGTGCAGTCTCTGGATGTCATTTCCAATATAGTAAAAAACTGAAATATTTATAGACGAGTGGAAGATTAGCAGGCAAGGTTTGCAAAAATAGAAAAAAATATTTAGAGAAAGAAAAGGGTGGGGCATTCCAATACGGACTGAGGAGGCACACTGGCACCCAAATGCTCAGGAAAAGAAGCTCAACATCAGAATCCACATTGCACATTTTTGCCTATGGAGATTCTCAGTCATTCAGAATATGATTGTCCCAAAGGTGCTTTTTCAAAAGGCAACTGGACTTTGTTTTTTCCTTGAAGTTGTTTCGCTTCTCGTCCAAGAAGCTTCTTTAGCTCTGACTGAATGGTGGAGGATGGAAGGATTTTCAGCAGTTCCAACAAGGTACCACACCCATTTGAATTATTCAGGTGACGCTGAGGACACAGATAAATTTCCAAGGGCCTCAATGATTCTCAGAATGAGTGCTAACTGCAAGGAATATACATCCTTCCATCCTCCACCATTCAGTCAGAACTGAAGAAGCTTCTTGAATGAGAAGCGAAACGTCTTCAAGGACAAAACAATGTCCAGTTGCCTTTTGAAAAAGCGCCTTTGGGGTTGTAGCTTTTTGCAATGCAACTCAGATTCAGAAACAGAATCACATGGACATATAAAGGTACCTTGTGCCATCTTGGTCATGACCACTGGCCTAATTATAGTCATTATTGTTGGCTTTTACACTTGGCTGCCTGAGGTCCTTTCATCATTGTGCCCGTGATATAATGCATGCAAGGAGCATGCTATGTTCCCTTTTCCATGAAGGAAGGTGCAGCAAGCTTCAATGAAGAATTCAGACATCCATACGGTTAATAGCAATAGACTTAGTCTTATATACCACTTCATAGTGCTTTACAGCCCTCTCTAAGCGGTTTACAGAGTCAGCATATTGCCCCCAACAATCTGGGTCCTCATGTTACCAACCTCAGAAGGATGGAAGGCTGAGTCAACCTTGAACCAGTGAGAATCAAACTGCTGGCATTCGGCAGAATTAGCCTGCAATACTGCATTCTAACCACTGTGCTATCATGGCTCTTAAGGAAGAAATCTATTGTGTTATATAAAATAATTTGCTTGCATGTCCATTGGCCTTTTACAAAATTTACTAAGTTTAATGCCTATTTTGAGAAGAACAAGTCCTGGAAATGACCATCCAAGGAAACAAGGCATAAATAATAGATACAGATCAAGTGCCGCTAATAGTTTTAAGCAGGGTACCATCAGGGCTGGATTAAATCCAACTGATGCCCTAAGCACAGTCCAACAATGATGCCCCTCAACAGAAGCAAAACTCTCATGCTATGAAACAAATATGATCTCTGACAAGACTTTCAACTTACACTTTTAAACTAAAGTCAAAGAAAACCTTTTTAATGATAAGGATTAAAGTCTGGCATGGCAACTAAGGACAATTACAAAAAAATGTTTTTGACTAAAGTTGAATATGGTGGTGAAAGAGTTAAGGCACACTCCTTTTCAAACCTGCCTTGCCTCTGAAACAAATTGCTCATTCCAAAAGGCCCTTGGGGAAAAAAAATAGCATCCAAAACAGTAACCACTATTTGAAATTGACTTATTTGATTCCACCCATGCCACGGTGCATTTAACTTTTAACACTGTCGTCCAAATGGGTGCTTATTCAGAAGTGGGCCTTTTTAAATTTTATGGATGAGCTTCAGCATTAGAAACATACGCTGAGCTGTAGGTTAAAACATGGACAGGCAATTTTTCCCATGTATAAGAAAACCACAGAGGTCTTGGGGAGAATCTACACATACAGTTAAATAAACAGAAATAAGCTGCAGCCCAAAAAAACAGAGAAGGTGGAAGAAAGAAGATCAAAATGGCTTCGCCCTAATTCTCTAGAGCAGAAGAGAGAGAGAAAGGAAAAAACATAGTCAACATTTCAAGGTAGTTTTGCTGTACAGTTAGTCCTCAATTTAAAACAGGTTTTTAGTGACCTTTCAAAGTTATACCACCACTGAAAAAAGTGACTTATCACCATTTTTCACACTTACAACCATTGCAGCATCCCCATGTCACGTGATCAAAATTCAGATGCTTGGCAACAAATTCATATTTATGATGGTTGCAGTGTCCTGGGGTCATGTGATCACCTTTGGTGAACCTTCTGACAAGCCAAATCAATAGGGAAGCCAGATTCACTTAACAACTGTGTTACTAGCTTAACAACTGCAGTGATTTGCTTAACAACTGTGGCAGGAAAGGTCATAAAATGGGACAAAACTCATTTAACAACTGTCTTGTTTAGAAATAGAAATTAAGGGGACAATTGCGGTCATAAGTCGAGGACTACATGTAGCCTATCTCAGTGATGGCGAACCTTTTTTGGTTCGCGTGCCAAAAGGGGGTGTGTGCGCGCGCTAACGCGCGCACGTGCCCACACCCATTCCCTCCCCCCCACGCAAGCCTGGGACGGTGAAAAACGGGCAAACGGGCAAACCGGAAGTTCAGAAAAACGCACTTCCGGTTTGCCCGTTGGGCTGTTTTTCGCACTCTGGGGCTTCAGGAAGCTTCCCTGAAGCCTCCAGAGTGTGAAAAACAGCCCAACGGCAAACCGGAAGTGCGTTTTTCCGAACTTCCGGTTTTCCCATTGGGCTGTTTTTCGCACTCCGGGGCTTCAGGAAGCTTCCCTGAAGCCTCCGGAGGGCAAAACGGCCGTCCCCAAGGCCGAAGAGCACTTCCGGTTTGCCCGTTGGGCTGTTTTTCGCACTCCGGGGCTTCAGGAAGCTTCCCTGAAGCCTCCGGAGGGCAAAACGGCCTTCCCCAAGGCCGAATATCAACTGGCCAGTGCGCGCATGCGCGCTGGAGCTGACATAGGGCAACGCCTCGCGTGCCCTCTGATATGGCTCCGCGTGCCACCTGTGGCACGCGTGCCATAGGTTCGCCATTACTGGCCTATCTGAACAGAGCAGTGTTACTGGGCAACTTGTATTGACCAACTCCCAGAATTCCACAGCCAACATGCTGGCTATGGAATTCTGGGAATTGACGTCCACACATCTAAAAATTGCACAGGTTGAGAAACAGTGCAATATAATATAGTTCCAGTCAAACTTTTGCAGTTTATTTCTTAGACCTAGCTAAGGGCCTGACAGCTTTGAGTTTCCATTGTTCATGTATCAACAGGAAAGAGCAGCAAATGCAATTACTTGTTAAAAGCTTGTGTCAAGCAGATTGCTCCGGAGAAGGTCACCAAGCAGCAATATGAAAAAGCCCTATTAATTTAAAGATAGGGAGAGTTTGAGCAGTAGAAGTTTCTAAGGATGGCAAATTTATTTAAGAAAAAAAACAGGAGAGGAATTTATGTTAGGTTTCTGTTTTATTGGTGGCGCTTGGCTACCATTTAAATCCATATGATATTTTTAGTAGGCATTGATGATCAGAAAAAATAATGGAATGAAAATTAAGGTGTTCTCCAGAACATGGCCCCACTGTTGTGTTAACATTGTGACAGTGATGTCAAATGTCACTTGAAGCATTGATGGGACAAGGGTTATCATCAGCATACTATACCTGAACTGGAATGAAATACAGTAAAGGTGGTCATACTTGACCACCTTTAGGGCAGCCTAAAATGAGACCAATTCTTTTTTTCTTTCTGCTAGTGATGTTTAAATCACAACAGGAAAACAAGAGAGAGAGCTGTTATTCTATTTGCTATTCTGCAAAGCTGATTCTTTTAAATTGCTATCTTGTTGAAAGTTACCTTTCCAAATGCAGGCAATAAAGAGGAAGTGAGGTGAAGAAGGAGAAGGAGATGGAGATGGAGAGGGAGGGGGAGGGGGAGGGGGAGGAGGAGGAGGAGGAGGAGGAGGAGGAGATCCGTTTTTTCATAAAGGTGAAACTTAACAGAGAAAAAAATCAATTTTAGAATGAGGTGGGTTATGGCTACAGAATGAAGAATTATTAAAACAAGGAAACCAAACATTTCATTCATTCATTCATTCATTCATTCATTCATTCATTCATTCATTCATTCATTCAATTTCTAAAGCTGCCCATCTCAACATACAACTCTGGTTGGCCATGCAAAGTGTGTACTTCCAATGTACTTTTCTTGAGTAGCATAGAAACATGCAATTATAACTAAGTACTGCTAATTCTGGCTAGCATGATCCTGTTTAGCAACAAGGTTGACAGTTGTAGGTCCACACTATTCCTATGTACTTTCTAAAGCTGAGACAGGCTGCTGCCCTCCAGGGAGTGTGAATTTCCTCTCCTGTTGCCAACAACTGAAAGTTGGTCAATTTGCAAAGCAGTCATTGATACTCTTGTTCTTCTAATAATCAAACGAGGAATTCATGAACCAATCATGTCTTCCTGGAAGGATGTGAACTTCCCATGTTGCTGTCATTTAACAGCCATGGTACCAGGGGTGGGTTCTGACTTACCTCTCTGCCGGTTCGCTTCTTCACGCGCCATGTGGGCGCGCGCATGCATGCGCAGTGCTAAAAACCCAGCTTCTGCGCGTGCGCAGAAGCAAAAAACAAGATGGTGGCACCTATGGCGCTGCCGAGAGAACCAGTTCAGGGGTGTGTCCAGCCGGTCATCGCTGCCGGTTCGGTGAGTGGGGGAAAATTCCCGCTACCGGTTCTATAGAGCTGGTCCGAACCGGCAGGAACCCACCTCTGCATGGTACCCATGACATTTGTCATGTTTGCTGAGCCTGTATGGTTTTTATTTAGAGAAAGAGGTGGATAGAAGGTGTTCGTGATCCACATCGTAAATTCTGGCTGCTCTTTGCCCCCTAAAATACTTCTCAGTTGTATTACTAGGAGCATAGAGTGAGCAGATTGCACATTAACCCAGTTTTAAGCCCATGATATAATTAACAGTAGTATGACTTTTATGGCTTTATCTTAAGCAAACTCACAATCAGAATTGTAGGTATTTTATTTGTTGGGATCTGCTAGGCTGGTCATGTTTCAAAAATAATGTTTTCAAACACAACATTTCTCCACTGTTCATTAAAGCAAACATGACTTGTTCTTCATGCTTCTGTGGAGACAAGGGGAAAAAATATTTCTGCTGCTTTCAGGAATCTATCCATTAAGTTAATGTAACTCTTAAAGCAACAGTACCTACAGTAGGCTTTTTTTTTCCAGAAGCCAGAACAAAGAAGTCATGTTGCTTTAAGAAAAAGCAGAAAGGTGCTGTCTTTGCCCAAAGTGTAAAGCATTTTTAAATTATGCATAGCCCTAATAAAGTGTAAGAACATACATGTCCTGCAGAAAATGAGCATAGGTATGGCATGGGTGTACATGTGCATGTAAAAATTGAGGGGTCCATAGAGCTTGGCTGTTTTCTTGCAGACATTTCATTACCAAACTGGATAATATCATCAGTGTTGGGCACTGATAATGTTACCAAGTTTGGTAATGAAACATCTGCAAGAAAACAACCAAGTTCAGGGAGTACCAAGGATCCCTCATTTCAACTCTCAGCTACAAATATTCTCTATTGCATGTATAATTAAATCATAGTATTTAAACAATAATGCTGTCACATAATCTGCCATATAATCTAAACAAAGTATTATTTGCAGAGAGTTAGGTGGAACAATGAATTATGTTCCTGTATTAGGACTTAGCCATGCTCAAGATATGTCAAAATCCTAAAACTGCAGGATGCCACAATTCAGGAGGAACACCCCCTCCCTAGACCTCCCTCCCCAACATGAGAAAGTGATCATACTCTCAAATTCAAAGTCAGACTCTCAGTTGTTTCTTCCATACCAGCTGTCTTGTGGACATATTAGAGAAAATTAACTCTACAGAAACAACCAGGAACCCTTTAAGAACAAGAGTCACCATCCACCATCCACCAAGTGCACACCTAGTTTTGAAATGCAGTGTTGTCTTTATACCCAAGGCACTGGACACTACTGATACATATTAAATTCATGATCCTTTAAAGAATTATCTATAGATGATGACTGATCCTTTACGACTTATCCTGAAGTCATTCAGTACATTTTTCAAAGGTACAGGAATGAGGGCCATTCACCATATCATTTCACCAGATACTACAGTTAGTTGGTTCTGGGAGGTGTGATGAGTACCAAAAGCAATGAGTACCAAACATTTTTTTCCTATAAGGAATAATATAGCAAGTCACAAGGCAGCTGACACTGTGAAGTTCTAAGTTGTGCATTGAGTAGTAAACAAATGATGAATACCGGGACAAAATTTTCACGTCAAAATGCGTTGAGTACCAAATTCTTTAAGTTTTGAAGCAATTGAGCACCAAGGTACCATTTAAATTCTCTGCATCGTTTTCTGTTGATGGTGTAGAAGTTAACAGTCAAATTATCAACATTTAAACCAAACACTTCTTAAAAGAGATAAATGTACTAAAGCTAATTAATTAAGTTCCAAAGGAGTATTGCTAACTCATGCATTGGCATTATTTTTTCCATCATATTGTATTTAAAATGCTTCAGATTTTCTCCCCTTCGTTTAAATTACAGTGACTATATCAGCTCAGGCACAAAACAGAGTCAAGTTTTCTTTTTCCCCTTTTAGGAGATTATCAAGGTTCCCCCCCCCCCCTTTTAGGGGATTACCATGGATAAGTGTTAGTTTAGTTATCTTTTAAATATCTCAGTAATTTCATTCAAAATCCATTTCTTGCCACCTAAACCTGGGGCTAGGATTAACTTCTGACTCCATGTGAACTCACGAAGAAGCTCCGATCTAAAGCACATGAAAACAAAAAAAAATTGAACGGTGACCGACAGATCTAATGTAGAATTGAAATATAAAATGTGAAATATACACAGTACTGCACATGTATAGTGTGCAGAAATAAAAACAAAGAAATTTAAAAGAGGAAGTCGAAGGTACAGAATATTCACTTACTCAAAATGTAAGAGTTTATCAGAGAATCTCAGTTTCATTAAACTGATTGATGAAACTCGACAATTTCATTTTTAACATCATGCAGCCGATGAGCCCAGTGCCTGGTTCTCTCTGTTTCTCTCTTCTTTATCTATTCCTGTCATCTTTTAAACCATAATGAATGTTTTACTTGATAAAAAGGATAATGATCATTCCCCAATGCCCAATAAATAAAATTCCCACCACCAAGACGAACATTGAGAGACTAGCTGCACATTACAGAATAGCATAAGCGTGCTATTAGATGGGATGGGATGTGGAGAGCAGAGAGAGTCACCTCAGTGTAATTATGCATAAAAGCAACCTTGACTGTAAATTGGCTCTTGTGGGACACCTTGGAACTGCACAGCTCCTGGTGACCTTAAAAGTAATTGAGACCAATCCTTCAACATCGAGCTGTAACACAGTATTCTCATTCCCCAAATCCCTGACAGGCAGCTTGCTTAGGGATTCCTAGAGCAGGAATAACCAAATCCGCTCTGCCCAATGTTGAACTACACATCCAAAAAGGCCACCAGCAAATAAAGCCACAACTAGAGAGGGCCACGGGCAGCTTTCCTATAGGAATACAGTTGTCCTTTCTTGTGGCTTTGGTCAGGATGAAGAAAGGAGCCTAGCAATGTTCCACAAGCTCCGCCCCTTTGGGCAGGTGTGCAATGGTCCCAAGCCTGGGGTTTAATGTTTGTTATTTATTTAACAGCCCCTCTTTTGTTTGTGGATTTTGTTATTGGAGAATTTTAATCTGGGCTGGGTGTTGATATAATCCTTTTAGCTGTTTTATGTCTTTTTTAGTTGTGTGTGCTTACCGAATCCGCTGGAGTTGGACCACTACATTTAAATAAATAAACAAGATGTCCTTCACCCTCTAGCTATCTTGCCAGCCCTACTACTTTACAAATATTTACTTTATTCAAAGTCCTCCTCCTCCTCTTCCTCCTCTTCTTTTGCTTCTCCTTCTTCTGCTTCCCCTTCTTCTCCTATTACTACTATTACTACTACTACTACTATTTCTCATGCCTTTGGGAGGCTAACATTTTATTTATTTTCCCCAGCCCACCTTTATAGGCAGAGCACATACCTATTTCAATCCAGGTGCAAAAATCTGTTTCAAAAGTACTTTGAAATGTAGGAAATAAGTTTTTACTTTGATTTTTATAGAGGATGGTGTTTTAAAGTTGGTACAGTCATTAATTACTTTCAAACATCTTTAAAACACCTATTATTGCATTTCATCTGTGTATTACTAGGAGTCACATCATAAGTGAGCAGAAAATGAGTACAGATGTTTGAAATCTATTGTAATTTTCTCCTGAATCACACAGTGTTTCTCAGCAATGGATGACATTTTAATAGGGCTGCTTATCACTGAATTGTCATCCATGGGAGCTCATTTGTTTTTAATATGAATAGATTTACATCAATCCGACAAGTTAATCTAGCTTTATAATATATCTATATGTATATATGTATTTGCCAGTTTGGTATAGAAGTTAAGGCCAGAAACCAGGAGACCACGAGTTCTAGTCCCACCTTAGGAAGAGCTGCTACCAAGACAATAGTCAGATAGAAGAAATCTGAGTCTGTGTCACGACTGTATTCTGAGTAAGCGTCTTGGACCAAACCCTTCCTAGTTCAAAAAAGGCAAAAAGATGAAGCACATTCAGACTTGCAAGATTCTGTTATTGTAACTTTATAGTAAAAGTATTATTGGCATTCATAGTTTGGGGAAACTCTGGGAGACAGTGGAAGAGGGGAAGCTTGATGGTCCATAAAGCTTTCATAAAGCTTCAGATTGTCCATGTAAATGTGAGCATTTATTAACATTTTTTGCTGCTTGATAGCCAAGATTTATTCTCTTCAAAATCACTGCAAATGGAACCATAGCTGTGTCAAATAATAATGGTGATAACGAATCACCCTGGAAGATGCCTCTCCTAATATAGACAAGCCCATATTTTTCATTTCCAACCGCCAATTCTTCAACTGCTTCATTATTTTTTCTATAAATATCCTGCTTTGTATGTATGATAAATTAATAACTATATTGTTATTCCTTGCCATTTAATTAAATCACATATTTTTGCACCAGACACCATCTAGTCTAATATTCTTTTATACAGTCTAATCCATTTTTTCCCCGATTCTTAAGAAATGGTTACCAATGTAAGAAAGCTGTCATTCCTTTTTTCATATAGAACAGAAAACCCAGTCAGAGCTCAGTTACAGACGGGAATTTATTTATATGCACCCTTATTCAAAACTGCCTGATGATTAGCATCAGTAAAAGAATCTTTTAAATAGCAGTTCTGGTAAACAGGGCAGATTAAAACCAGTAAGCTGAGTAATTTTATTAAGTTGGGTTTTTTTTTATCCAACTTCCTTTTTCCTCTTACTTTTCTATTCTTCCTGTTCTGCCTTTCATTTTATTCTTTGTCTGCTGCGTCGGTTAGGCAGTTAGATTTTTAAATAGCATTTTTCTTTTGAAGTGCTAATAGGAGCACTGGAGCTTCCCTACAATTTAAATTTGCTGGCTGTCAAGTTTCACTATTAATCTTTGTTTTGTTTCTGTTATTTTTAATTGTCAGGAGAAAAGCAACACAACAAAAATGTAACTTTAATTATGCGTGCATGTTAAGTCCTGGCAAGCAAGTCCTGCTTCCTTCAAGTCCTTCCCCTTCCTTCCTTGTCTATGGAGATTCTCAGCCATCCAGGTCATGGTTGTCCCAAAGGTGCTTTTTTCAAAAGGCAACTGGACTTTGTTTTTCTTCCTCCTGATGAACTTTTCAAAGCTTGCAAATAACAAAGGTTAAGCTAAGTAATTCAATAGAAAGTTATCCACAAAAACAGGGTCTTTGTATAATGTGAATAGAGCTGAAGATTCATACTGACTAGCAGAAACATATAATTGATTTAAGGACTGTAGTCAGAAGTTCAAAACTGGAATCCTACTTCAATTATGAACTAGGAGGGATAATAGTATTAAGAGTCTGGTGTAGTGTTTAAGGCATCAGACTAGAAACCAGGAGCCAGTGAGTTCTAGTTCTGGCTGAGGCACAAAACCAGCTGGGTAACCTTGGGCCAGTCATTCTCTCTCAGGCCTAAGAAGGAAGCAAGAGCAAATACTTCTGAAAAACCTTGCTAAGAAAACTGCAGGGACTTGTCAAGCTTCAAGACTGACTTAAAGACAGTAAAATAAATAAAAGCATACTTCATATAAATATACATAAGGAACCAGTTACAATTACTCTAACTTCCAGTTAAAAATACGGAGGAGGGAAAGCCCTCTGTTTAAAGTCTGAAATCAGACATAGACAATAGATGGGCAAACAATATTATGTGTTCTAAATATAAAAGAGAAAAAAACCACACTTTGGTTTCATTATATTATTAGCAACTTACCCAATTTTCACTTTTGAAACCAATATGTGAACTGAAACACAGTGGTAATTAAAAAATGGCACTTTCCCAAATGTTGCAATGCAAAAATGCATATATTAAGGGAAAGTGGACATTGTGATATGTAAGTTGGGGGAAATTACACACAGTATATGAAGGGGAAACAGCTGCCCGCAAAAACATATGAGAAAAATACATATACATTTTGTGTATTTTTAAACTAAATCTCAGTCTTTGAAATGTTGAATGTTAGTCAATGTATAAAAAATACCTCAGCGGAACCTACATAAAACAAAATGTATTTGTATTCATTCATAATATAAAAACAGTACCTGATGTTTAGTTCTTGGTAGTATTGGCAAGCACAATATTTATTGCAATCCTGAGCATTACAGGCATCGTACAATAAAAACTATTCCCATGTGCATAAAATTTCCTCCTAAGGGATTGTAAATATTTTGAATAAAGAATGTTAGCAAGGCTCTATTAAAATAATGACTATTAAATGTTATCATTCTGTTAAGTCATAATATGATTTGGCTAATTCTGGCCTAGCATATTCCATGAACCATGCCATGTTGGTTTGTATACCATTTTTAGGACTCAGTGAAGGGTCAATAATAAACAACAGTGAAATAAACTAGTTACTGAATTATTATTGCACTTTAACATTGTGTGAAATGATATTAATTTTCTTGTATTTTGGTATGACTCGCTCATGAACTGCCTAGGATTATATTGTATAGGATGGGCGACTATATCAATATTTTTATATTGCATAAAATATGATAATGAAATGTTTTAAATAAATAAATGAAAGGAGAATGTGAGGAGCAAAAGCTTCCTCCCAGCTTGGATTTCTGCATTTGATAATGTAAGTAATAAAAGGATTCTCTTTCCCCAATCACCGTGACCAAGACCCTAAAGCAGGCTTTCCTAGACTTGGCAATTTCCAGGTATACGGACTTCAACTCCCAGTATTCCACCGGCAGCATAGCCATTGCTAAGAATTCTGGGAATTGAAGTCCACCCACCTTCAATTTCCCAAGGTTGGATAACTCTAAAAAGAGAGTAAGGAATTTAGAACAGGTAAAATAGTGGCTGCCCTAAAGGCAAAGGTAAAGGTGTCCCCTTGTTCAGTTGTACCTGACTCTAGGATGTGGCGCTCATCTCTGTTTCTTACCTAAGGGAACTGGCGTTGTCCAAAGACACTTCCGTGGTCATGTGACCTTCCCACTGAAGTGGTACCTATTTATCTAGTTGGGTTTACATGGTTTGGAACTGCTAGGTGGGCAAGTAACAAGAGCTCACCCTGTCGCACAGCACTCAGGTGTCTAATTCGGGCTGTCAGCTTTCCAGCTGACAAGCTCAGTGTCTTTAACCACTGAGCCATCACAGATGAATTACCGGCTGCCCTATCATAGTTTAATTGATAGCATAATATAGGACATTCCATATATGTTTGCCTGCTGCCCCTAATTCCAGCTGACAACACGGACAGAGAATTAAGGCAGTTGTACACCAACTTCTCTGAAGGTGCTGGATGGGAAAAATTGTGTAGCATTTTTAATAGTGTAATCACATTAAAAGTATTGCTATCTACATCACTAGCTGTCAACTGTTCTATTCAACAGCATTGGCATTTGGTCCTTTAAACAACTCCTTTCCTTGTCATTACCTAGTAGAGCAAAGGATTCATATTCACACCGTACAACAGCATAACTCTTGAAGGAGCTATTCTTCCAGGGGAAAAGCTGCACAATAGTTATTTATATGTTAATGTGGGCAGTATTTTGGGGACTTGTGGATTAAGCATGAACATGTGATGTTATTAAAGCAAGAATCATGATATAAAGTTATGAAGTTAATTACCATCGGCAGGGAATCCAAAGGTGGTGTCAGCAGCAGCAGCAGCAGCAGCAGCAGCAGCAGCAGCAGCAGCAGCAGCAGCAGCAGCAGCAGCAGCAGAGGAAACAAGAAATATAATTCAAGAATTCTGCTAATTTTTGGATTCATTCAGCAGACAGGAAGAGGCTGTGCAAGGAAATGGAAATATTGTGAATATGCAGTGGTCAATCTATAAAGGTGCCGAGGTGATTTTCATTAGTTAATCCTGGATGCCTTCAGTCCCGCAGTAATCACGCTGCATCATTTCGACATTTTCAAATCTCTTCACAACTTAATTTTGCTTTGCTTTTTTTTTTTTTTTGATGGAACAATATTCTTTCTCATGAATGTGCCTCTCTGAAATCTGTTTGCTGTGGTGAGAAGCAGGGCATGGTAAAATAAAGTTAATCAATGGGGGCGGTATCTTTTTTTTTTTTTTTTTTTGCAAATAAATATTTAAAACTATCATTCGGAGGGAAACTAAAGCAGTGTTTGTATTTTGGATGTTGTTTTCTACATCCACATATTTAATAGCGAGCACCAATAGGACTGCCAATTTGCAAAGTAAGTCAGGGTATTTTTCAAGTAAATCTATTTTTAATTAATTAATTTATTAGATATTTATCCCATTTTTATTATTTTTATAAATAACTCAAGGTAGAGAGCATACATAATACTCCTTCCTCCTCCTATTTTCCCCAACAACAATGTTGTGAGTTGGGTTGAGCTAAGAGAGAAAGACTGGCCCTAAGGTCATTCAGTTGGCTTTCATGCCTACGGTGAGACTAAAATTCACGGTCTGGTTTCTAGACCAGACCTTAACCACTATATCTATACCTGCTTTCCTGATCATCTCCAGTTATGCTGGACCCCAAGTCCTGCCATCCTGAACCAACTGTAGTTAGAAAAAGGTAGCAGCTAAGCCCCAATACTTCCAAAGGCAACTTGTTGTACAAACTGGGTTAATGCATTAAATATATATTGCAGATTGTGTTGCAAGCTTCATACTCACTGAAACAATTGTATTTCCTTTTATATGGTGAATGGTAGGATCCACAGAAACACAACCTCAACATATTATTTTGCTCATAAGACAGACAGAGGTGGCCTTACAAACAATTGTTTTCAAAATGGGAGCAGACTAATTGAAAAACGATGTGACATTTCTAAAACAGTCCCTGATTTGACAGGGAATGTCAGATTATTTATCATTAACATTAACCATTTGAGACAAGCATAGATCATTTCAGAAAATGCGTTTGCACCGGCATGCTCCCAGTTATTCCAGTCTGTCATTTTAATATTAATAAGTTTTCTAACTGGCTGCATTTGTTTGGTGAAAAGCATTTCTTTATAAATCAGAGGTCAGGGATAATAGTAGATATAATTACTACAGAGACGGTTTTATAGCATTTTAAGCATCATGCTAAAATATTGCTATCTGCAGAGCTAGCCATCATCTATTATATTAAATAACACAAGTGGCATTTGGACTTTTAAACAACACCCCTACCCCCCAATTCTACAAACCCACTGACTGATCTTTCAAATATTGAATTTATGTACATACAAATGGAAATATAAATCATGTCAGGATTCTACATTTATAACATTCTTAACTATTTTTTATACTTTCAGTGTGAACAACAAGCAGAACTAGCTGACATTGACAGTATTCTGCATGGATTCGTTTTGTGGGCCAATTTCACCCTTTCCTGGATCGACACACCCTTCTCATTGTCATTCATGCCTTAGTCAACTCCCATTTGGACTCCTACAATATATTACACAGGGATCTGCCTTTGAAAACTACTCAGAAACTGTTGGTGGTCCAGAATGCAGCAGGATAAGAAGTCATGGCCATTCCTTGGTCCACCTTTGGGGTATCTCTACTTCCAAGCTGCACTGACTATCAGTTGGTTTTCAGATATAATGCAAGGTGCTAGTTGTTGTTGTTGTTGTTAGTTGCGAAGTCGTGTCCGACCCATCACGACCCCATGGACAACATTCCTCCAGGCCTTCCTGTTCTCTACCATCCTCTGGAGTCCATTTAAGCTCACGCCTACTGCTTCAGTGACTCCATCCAGCCACCTCATTCTCTGTCGTCCCCTTCTTCTTTTGCCCTCAATCTTTCCCAGCATTAGGCTCTTCTCCAGTGAGTCCTTCCTTCTCATTAGGTGGCCAAAGTATTTGAGTTTCATCTTCAGGATCTGGCCTTCTAAAGAGCAGTCAGGGTTGATCTCCTCTAGGACTGACCGGTTTGATCGCCTTGCAGTCCAAGGGACTCGCAGGAGTCTTCTCCAGCACCATAGTTCAAAGGCCTGAATTCTTTGGCGCGCAGCCTTTCTTATGGTCCAGCTTTCACAGCCATACATTGCAACTGGGAAAACCATAGCCTTGACTATACGCACTTTTGTTGGCAGGGTGATGGCTCTGTTTTTTTAGTATGCTGTTTAGATTTCTCATAGCTTTCCTCCCCAGGAGCAAGCGTCTTTTAATTTCTTGGCTGCAGTCCCCATCTGCGGTGATCTTGGAGCCCAGGAAAATAAAATCTGTCACTCCATTTCTTCCCCTTATATTTGCCAGGAATTGAGAGGGCCTGATGTCATGATCTTAGTTTTCTTAATGTTGAGTTTCAAGCCAACTTTTGCACTCTCCTTCTTCACCCGCATCAAGAGGCTCTTTAGTTCCTCTTCACTTTCTGCCATTAGAGTGGTATCATCTGCATATCTGAGGTTGTTGATATTTCTCCCAGCAATCTTAATTCCAACTTTTGATTCATGATTATGATGAACGCCTTTCTCATGATGTGCTCTGCATAGAACTTAAATAGGCAGGGCAACAGTATACAGCCTTGCCGGACTCCTTTCCCAATTTTGAACCAATCAGTGGTTCCGTGTCCAGTTCTCACTGTTGCTTCTTGACCCGCATATAGGTTTCTCAAGAGACAAATACTGTAAGATGGTCTGGTACTCCCATCTCTTTAAGAACTTGCCACAATTTGTTGTGGTCCACACAATCAAAGGCTTTAGCATAGTCAATGAAGCAGAAGTAGATGTTTTTCTGGAACTCCCTAGTTTTCTCCATGATCCAGCATATGTTGGCAATTTGATCTCTAGTTCCTCTGCCTCTTCGAAATCCTGCATGTACTTCTGGTAGTTCTCGATCCACATATTGCTGGACTCTAGTTTGTAGGATTTTAAGCATAACTTTACTACCCTGTTTCCCCCCAAATAAGACATCCCCTGATAATAAGCCCAATCCCGGGCTTTTGAGTGCATGGCAATAAGGCCAAGCGCTTATTTCAGGGTTCAAAAAAATATAAGACAGGGTCTTATTTTCGGGGAAACACGATAGCATGTGAAATGAGTGCAATGGTGTGATAGTTTGAACATTCTTTGGCATTGCCTTTCTTTGGAATTGGAATGTAAACTGACCTTTTCCAATCATGTGGCCACTGCTAAGTTTTCCAAATTTGCTGGCAAATTGAGTGTAGTGGCAACTTGAAGGCATCTTTCGGAAACTTCACATGTAGCACTTTTACTGCATCACCTTTTAAGATTTTGAATAGCTCAGCTGGGATACTGTCACCTCCACTAGCTTTGTTGTTGCTCAGATTTCCTAAGGCCCATTTGACCTAGGATGTCTGGCTCGAGGTCAGTGACCACCCCATCATGGTTATCAGGGACATTAAGCTCGTTCTTGTATAGTTCTTCTGTGTAATTTTGCCACCTCTTTTTAATCTCTTCTGCCTCTGTTAGGTCCCTGCCATTTTGGTCCTTTATCATGGCCACGTTTGCATGAAACGTTCCCTTCATATCTCCAATTTTCTTGAAGAGATCTCTGGTCCTCCCTATTCTATTGTTTTCTTCTGTTTCTTTGCACTGTTCATTTAAGAAGGCATTCTTATCTCTTCTAGCTATTCTCTGGAATTCTGCATGCAATTGGGTGTTTCTTTCTCTTTCTCCCTTGCTTTTCGCTTCCCTTCTTTCCTCAGCCATTTTTCTTTCTTGCATTTCTTTTTCTTTGGGATGGTTTTGTTGCTG
>QLTV01003253.1:3745530-3782309 GCA_003457575.1 Thermophis baileyi
ATCCTCTTCAGCACCAGTTGTTGGGGCATAGACTTGGACTACTGTGATATTGAATGATTTGCCTTGGATTCAAACTGAGATCATTCCGTCATTTTGGAGATTGTATCCCAGTATTGCTTTTCCTACTCTTTTATTGACTATGAAGGCTACTCCATTTCGTCTGAGGGATTCTTGCCCGCAGTAGTATACCTGATGGTCATCTGAATTAAATTCACCCATTCCTGTCCATTTTAGTTCACTGATTCCTAAGATGTCGATGTTCAGTCTTGTCATCTCGTTTGACCACATCCAGCTTGCCTTGATTCATGGATCTTACATTCCAGGTTCCTATGGACCTTTACAGCATCGGACTTTCCTTTCACCACCAGATACATCCACAGCTGAGCGTCCTTTCAGCTTTGGCCCAGTCGCTTCACTCTTTCTGGCGCTTCTAGTACTAGCCCTCTGCTCTTCCCCTTGGGTCTTCCATCTTGGGTGGCCCTGCACGGCATAGCTCATAGCTTCATTGAGCTACACAAGCCCCTTTGCCACGACAAGGCAGTAATCCATGAAGGGGAAGGTGCTAGTGGTCAGCTATAAATCCTACATGGTTCTGGGCTTGCATCTTTACAAGCCCACCTCTGGCCAAATAATTCTGCCCTACCAATAATATTGACTGCACATAATCTGGATTTACATTAACAAATCATGCCCATGTTATTGGACACTGGAAGCGTTCGCTGATGCTCCTTTTCTTGGAAAGAACATTGCCCTCAAGATCTGTTTGGCCTTGAGCCAGCTGGCCTTCGGTAAAGCTTTAAAAATTTGGCTTTCCCAGCAAGTCCTGAGCTGGAGTGATTTGGAGCCCATGAGAATGTTATTTCCAATTTGTGTTCCTCAGTGCACTATTATTATTTTACCGGTTCTTATACAATGTTTTTAATCATATGGTTTCCTGCCTTGAGTCACTTGCATTTAGAAAGCCTTACGAATCAAATCAAATAAATGACCTGAACATCCATATGCATTAATAAGTAGAACAAAAAAGAGAATGTATAAAAGTAATAATCCTACTATAATGTAGATACCAAAATTCAAAATGGCTATAAAAACATCAGAGAATATCTTAATCATATACTGGGGGAAAAATGGGCACCATAATTGTTTCTCTGGGAAGGGTAACCCACAAACAGGAAACCAGAACTGACATGGCTCTGTGTCTTTAGCTCCCTACCTTATATACTTCTAGTATATAAATCCCACTCAGCTGTTAGGGACTAGAACTCCTAAAATTTACACCTAGCACAAACCTCTCTGGGATGGAAAACACCAGACTCCACCAGTATATACTGTATGTGGGTGTCAGTATATACAGTATGTGGGCGTCAGCTGTATTATAAGAAAAATGGGCAAAAGTTATTTTAAATGTATTAGTTTTATCTAGATTACATCAGAACTTTATTTTATAATTCTAGTACGATATATATTTGGAATATATATATTTTTGTCATCAAACTCCATGCCTGGCTGTGAATGTTTGTGAATTTCACTGTTTTTAATACAAGTTTGCAATAGTCAAGTTTCTTGGTAAGTGGGTACAAGAAAAAAAAATTGAGACTTCCAAACTCTTAATGTGGGAGAAGGAAAAACTGAGTGGGAGAAGGCTTTGATTCTATTTACATATTGTGCAAAGTTTCCAAATCAGTGTTTTTCAGACTTGACAACTTCAAGATGTGTGCATTCAAACCAAGGGTGGGTTCTAACTTACCGCGTGGCCGCGTGCGCACATACACAGTGCCGAAAAATCCAAAAAAAATTCTCCCCCCCAAAAAAAGCCAAAAACAAGATGGCGATGCATGTGCAGTGCTGGAAACTCGGCTTCTGCGCTTGCACAGAAGAAAAAAACCCGGAAAAAAATTCAAAAAAAAATTCAAAAAAATTCAAAAAAAAAAAGAAGGCGGCGCCCATGGACCAGCACCGACTGAACCGGATCCGTGATGTCACTGGCGGGTCGCTACTGGTTCAGACGAACCAGTCCGAACCGGGAGGAACCCACCTCTGATTCAAACTCCCAAAATTCCCTAACCAGCATACTGCTCTAAAATTAACAGTAAATTGAAATGTCTTACAATAACTGAATTTGTTTGATATTCAACCAAACAAATGACATGATGGTTTGGTGTGTCACTGAATCTATCTTTTGAGAATGTATTCAATAATATTGGTATGGCTGAATTAGTATTGTCATTTTTTTCCACCTCCAGATAGGTCCCTCCTCTTCAACAGTCATATGACAGTCAAATACAACATGGTAATTCTCTGTAGGGAAAAACTTTTCCTTTTTAATTTAGCCATTTTGTCCAGTTCATTTATGGTTTACAATTATTATTATTATTATTATTATTATTATTATTATTATTATTATTATTATTATTATTATTATTATTATTAATTAAATTTGTATGCCGCCCAACTCCCAAGGGACTCTGGGCGGCTCACAACAATATAAAAAAACTATTAAAAGAAAACATAATAAAAACAGTTAAAAACAGTTAAAATTCAGCTAAATTTGCAGTG
The DNA here is from genome assembly GCA_003457575.1 of Thermophis baileyi. Lineage (NCBI taxonomy): Eukaryota > Metazoa > Chordata > Lepidosauria > Squamata > Dipsadidae > Thermophis > Thermophis baileyi. The sequence goes on from QLTV01003253.1 coordinate 3,748,087, forward strand.
TGATTTATTTGAAATAATTCAGACTTTGAAAAATTCAGACTTTGAAACTAAACAAGAAGAGAAGCAACCTAGAACTAAGGAGACATTTCCTGACAGTGAGCACAATCAACCAGTGGAACAGCTTGCCTTCAAAAGTTGTAAGTGCCCCATCACTTTTAAGAAGAGACTGGACAGCCATTTGTCTGAAATGGTATAGATAGAGTCTCCTGCTTGAGCAGGGAGTTGGACTAGAAGACCTCCAAGGTCCTTTCCAACTGTTATTCTGTTCTGTTCTGTTTCAAATACATGTAAACAAAGGAAAGGTACCAACACTGTCATGTCTACTTCAAATTTGAATTATAATATACCATAGTGCTATACATGCTTACTTAGAAATAAAATTTTACTGTTACTTTCTGCCAATGAATGTTCTTTAGCCTCAATTTCATCACATTTTAGCATTATCTTGGTGTGTTTGTCTCAATTCTTAGTTAGCCAACATTTTGTCTTATCAGAAATAAGCCTGATTTGTTCTGAATTGAGCTGGGTTATCTGATCTCACTTCTTGCCCAGATCAGAAATAAATTTGTTAAACTTGAGTTTCAGCCTCTCAAAAATGATGGATAAACAACATGGGAAAACACTAAATGATTGACATGGTAGGGTGTTGTTGTTTTTTGGTAAATCCGTAAAATGGAATTAAATTTGCAGATAAGCTATAGGACTATTAGAATGTATACCAATGTTCACTTAAATGCTTAAAATGGTTTTGGACCTGCATACCTTGAAACTTTATTTTGAGATATAGGGGTTAAGGAGCTAGATTCATAGCAGAGAGATTGAAATCTAACTCTACCCTCAGCTATGGAAGGATGACATTGAGCCAGTTAGTTTCGATTGGCCCAACTTAACTCAGAGGGTAGCTGTGTGGATCAAAATGAGAGGAAGGACCACTATCTGTATCACTTAAGCTCCTGAACAAAGGTTGAGATATACAGTATGTCACAGAAGTGAGTACACCCTCACATTTTGTAAATATTTAAGTATATCTTTTCATGTGACAACACTGAAGAAATGACACTTGGCTACAATGTAAAGTAGTGAGTATACAGCTTGTATAACAGTGTAAATGTGCTGTCCCCTCAAAACAGCGCAACATACAGCCATTAAGGTCTAAACTGCTGGCAACAAAAGTGAGTATACCCCTAAGTGTTGTCACATGAAAAGATATACTTAAATTTTTACAAAATGTGAGGGGGTGTACTCATTTCTGTGACATACTGTACATCTAAAGAATAAACCAAAAACTAGAGCAACCAACGTAGGATAGAATTTCAAAGTGACTTGTGAAAAAATAAGCAAAAAGGATGGATTAGGACATTCATATGCTTGGTAATTGAGGAAAATCTTATTATTTTAAAACAAAACAAAAAAAAATCATACAGAGCATAGCTTCAATTATTTCCAGTCTGTTTACCAGCCACAGCTATAGAAGGCATCTGTATTTTTTCAGTAAAATACAATATTTTATCTGCGGGTGTGTGCATATATGCGTACTTTCTCCAAAGTGTCTAATCAGGATATTTGTATACACATTGCCTCTGCATGTGATCTGTGTGTGTGGATAAGTGTGATTATGAGAATCTAATTAAGGTGGGAGCATAGGTGTTGTATCTCTGCATGTTCCTGCTTTCTCCTCGTTGCCCAGATCTGGCCCCTTTTTAAACTCAATCTTTCTTTTGAGGGTTTCTCCTGCTGTATGAAAGTTGGTTCCATTCTCTTCTGTTTTCAGCTATCTTGCTGATCCTCAACTCCATCCCATAATTTCTTTCCAACTTCTTTCTGCTTGGGGTGGAAAGAATCAAAAACATTGGAAGATGGGTTTATCCTCCAACAGAATCAATAAAATTATTTTACTGAGGAAGAGCTGATTGGAACAAAGTGAAAAGTGGGTGGAGTTATGCTAATGGTAGAATAAAAAGGGGGGACTGGCCTGGGATGAGATTGAGGAGGGGGAAAGGTATATATGAAAGATTGCAGTGAAAGATGTAAAAAAAGAAAGATAGTTGCAAGAAACAAAGTGCAAAAGAGCAAGGAACAGTTAAGATTAAAAGAAGTAAAAAAAATGCAGAGCCATTTGATGGATTTAAAAAAAAAATGTTTTAGATAGGGGTTGAAGTGGACTAAAGAAGAGGCTTCCAGCAGAGGGAATGGGATTAAAAATAAAACTGATGAAATATTTGGGATACAGCTGAAGTGAGAGAATGCTGGAAGCAGTATTTTAAAGAACTGTTCTGCCTCCACTTCAGCTGAAAGTATCAAAAAGAGAAACGCAGTTGGGTGTCACTAGCCACTTCAAATTCCCAGATGAGCTCACTTAGTGATGATAAAATGCATTGAGGACAGAACAAACACCTGCAGAAACCTTGCAGCTTAAACATCATGGAGATACAGTAATTCTGCTGTATGACCTTCAAGGCCAGATAACATATCTTGGGGGGGGGGGAAATCCTTATGGATTAAACCCGATTGCTAGCATAAAGCAGATACTCCATTTTCCTGGCGTCCCCCTAGTGCAGTGATGGCAAACCTTTTTTTTCTTGCGTGCCAAAAATGGGAGTGTGCGCGGTAGCACGCACGACCACACAACACCCCCCCCACGCGCGTCACACTGCGCTTGCGTGCATCCCTGCACATGCGCCCCCTGTTGGGCCATTTTTTACCCTCAGGCTTCCCTGAAACCTCCGGAGTGCGAAAAACGGCCCAACGGACAAACCGGAAGTTCGGAAAAACGGACTTCCGGTTTCCCCATTGGGCCGTTTTTCATACTCCGGAGGCTTCAGGGAAGCCTCCTGAAGCCTCCGGAGGGTGAAAACGGCCTTCCCCAAGGCTGAAAATCAGCTGGCCAGCGCACACATGCACACTGGAGCTAACATAGGGCAACGCCTCACGTGACCTCAGATATGGCTCCGCGTGCCACCTGTGGCACTCGTGCCATAGGTTCGCCATCACGGCCCTAGGGTGTTTTTATATGGGGGAAATGGATAGGACTGAGCAAGGGAAACCTATATTCATCTCCCTTGCTGGTGAGATGGTTTCAGAAGTATTACTTTGGAAAATCTCTGAATCAGTCAGGACAGAGTTTTGTGGAACAAGGATCAATCAACCAGAATAGAGCTGGAAGGGACCTTGGAGGTCTTTTAGTCCAACTCCCTACTCAAACAGGAGACAATTTCAGACAAGTGGCTGCCCAGTCTCTTCTTAAAAACCTCCAGGGATGAAGCACCTACAACTTCTGAAGGCAAGCTGTTCCACTGGTTAATTGTTCTCACTGTTAGGAAGTTTCTCCTTAATTCCAGGTTGCTTCTCTCGTTGATTAGTTTCCATCCATTGTTTCTTGTCCTGCCCTCTGGTGCTTTGGAAAATAAGTTGACCCTCAACTTGAAATAAGTTGAATTGTAAATTGGCACGTCTGGAGGGAGTGAATATTTGTTCCAAATCATTCTGCTCCATATCCGAGCTTAATTGCACATTTCTAGTTCTCTTCCTGTGATAGAGTTGGACTGATCTCCAAGGATCATCAATAGGGAGCCTAAGAATAAGCACTGACTTTCTGGATTTTTCATACTGTTCCAAATATTTCTTATTTCTACCAGCATTCTGAAACCATCCTTTTATTGCTTCTCAAATCCTTACTTGAATCACAACATACTCTATTTAAAATATGCATGATTTCACGGTAGGTGAATCATTCTTTGGTAAAAATATAAGGTTCATAAGTTACGTTATATACAGTATGCTCGGATCAGAGTTAGCAATAGCAATAGCACTTAGACTTATATACCGCTTCATAGTGCTTTACAGCCCTCTCTAAGCGGTTCACAGAGTCAGCATATTGCCCCCAACAATCTGGGTCCTCATTTTACCCACCTCGGAAGGATGGAAGGCTGAGTCAACCTTGAGCCGGTGAGATTCGATCTGCCGAACTGCAGCTAAGCAGTCAGCTGAAGTAGCCTGCTTCAACTGTATTTGAATTTAATACAGTTTAAAGTTAAAGATTTGGAACTAAGCCCTACTAAATTAAATTGATTTATTTTCAAGATACAGGTATAAGAGGCATTCCTTTAGATTTCTGGGAAATCAGTTTTGCTAAAGTTCCAGATTTACAAATCAAGGCTTTATTTACGACACAGCTGGTGTATGTCAGTTTACTAGCTGTACTAGGCTTCTCTGTAGCAGGATAGCACAGACCAGAGAATTGTGTTATATCGATTGTTAATACTCAAAGGAAATAGAGACAAATAAGCAAAATAGATTAAAATTGTAAAACTGAATAATTTAAAAACTGCTGTGCATCTAATTTTCCTCAAAGTAACTTTCCCAAAGTGGGATTACATGTAACAATTCAAGTGTTACAATACTGAGCTCTAAGTTCTACTTTAATAATATAAATAAAAAGAACACTGAGCTGCAAGATATCTATGCATTTCCTTTATATTAGAAAAGTTTTTTTAAAAAACTATAAAAGATTAAAAATAGGTAAAAATCCTCGGAGAGCAGTTGTTCCTGTATATCTCACTTCACTTTGCTTTTCTGCCTCTTATAAAAGGAGTGTGCATATCCAGATAATAGGCAGTCATTAAACTTATGTATTCAAGTTCCTATATGATATAAAGGTCGAGTGCCATTTTTAAAAAATTTCATTTGATGAGCATAGCTAAAGTCACAAAAAATCTAGTTTGTCAGAAATGCATTTCACGTCACCTGAGATTTGTTCATTTTTCTTACATATCAAGAGATGGTTATGGTCAAGGCAGAAATCCCAAGGCAGGAAGAACTGTAATATTCACGGCTGGATCAAAGATTCAAGACAGTGGTGCAAAGCAATACCAGCAACTACAGGGCTGATCCTGCTAATTTGAACTACAGTGACAAGTTATTAAAACTACAAATCAGTTCGGAGGCCAGCACGTTTCACAGTTTATCAGAGACTAGTCTGTGGAATCTGCAGACTATTATGGGTTAGGTCTCCTAGCAAGGTAAAGCTTGTAACACTTGGCTATGCGGGAATATTGCAAGTTAGGATCTATAGAACTCCCTTCCCCAGGTTATTAGCATTTATTTTTTAATTTAATGTTCCACTATAGCCAAAGAGATTCAAAATAACAGCAAATGAAATGACAGATCAGCTTCTGCAGAGCATTTTATAAGCATATGCACTGGAGACAAAAGACATCCAATTCATCTCAGAGAATAACAGAGTAATAGAACAGAATAACACAATTGGAAGGGACCTTGGAGGTCTTCTAGTCCAATCCCCTGCTCAGGTAGGAAACCCTACACCAGTGATGGCGAACCTTTTTTGGCTCGGGTGCCAAAAGGGTGCGCGCGAGAGATAGCGTGCGTGCACGTGCCCACACCCATAATGCAATGCCCTCCCCCCGCACATGCGCACAACCCCCACGCATGCGCACAACCCCCACTGCCCCCCGCGCATGCACACAGGCCTCACTGAAGCCTCCGGACTTCTTGTAGGCCCGTTGGGCTGTTTTTCGCTCTCCCCAGGGTTCAGGAAAGCCTCCCGAAGCCTGGGAATGGCTAAAAATGGCCCAACGGGCCAATCAGAAGTTCGGAAACGAAACGGAAGTGGAGCTGCCCTACTACTGACCTTCAGATAGTTGCAACTAGGCCTCCGCCTCTCTAGCTGATAACAGAGCTCCGGATCGATCTGGAGCTCTGTTATCGGCTGCAGAGGCCTTCAGAAAAGTCTTGCTGGCTGCAGAAGAAATGGGCCGAGGTGTGCAAGGTCTGGCTGCAACTGTCCAAAGCCGAAGAAGTTCCTGAAAACCTCGGACAGCGAAAAGGAGGCTGGGGGTGAGCACACAAGTGAACTTCCGGTTGGGCCGTTTTCGCCATCCCCAGGCTTCAGGCTTTCCTGAAGCCTGGGGAGAGCGAAAACAGCTGAAAAGAAGGCCGAAAATCAGCATGCGCACGCCTCACGTGCCCTCAGATATGGCTCCGCATGCCACCTGTGGCACACATGCCATAGGTTCGCCACCACTGCCCTACACCATTTCAGACAAATAGTTGTCCAATCTCTTCTTAAAATTTTTCAGTGTTGAAGCATTCACAACTTCTGGAGGCATGTTGTTCCATTGATTAATTGTTCTGTCAGGAAATTTCTCCTCAGTTCTAAGTTGCTTCTCTCCTTGATTAGTTTCCATCTATTGCTTCTTGTCCTGCCCTCAGGTGCTTTGGAGAATAGGTTGACCCCCCTTTTCTTTGTCGCAGCGCCTTAGATATTGGAACACTGCTATCATGTCACCCCAAGTCCTTCTTTTCATTAAAGCAGACATACCCAATTTCAGCAACCGTTCTTTATGTTTTAGCCTTCAGTCCTCTAATCATTTTTGCTGCTCTTCTCTGTACTCAGCATCTTTTCTACATTGTGGCGACCAAAACTGGATCCAATATTCCAAGTGTGGTTTTACCAAGGCATTATAAAGTAGTATTAACACTTCACATGATCTTGATTCTGTCCCTCTGTTAATGTAGCATAGGAGAGATAGAATAGTAGATAGATTAAAATAGATTAAACTTTTAGATCGTGGGAAAGGTGCTGAATCACCAAAAGTGGCAATCTTTGCAACTCTCATTAACATTTTAACAGTGCATCCTCAAAACCAGGCAGAAATACAATTATTTACTAGTGGATCAGAAAATAAGAACTCAAGCCCAAATTAAAATGGAATGGTATGGAGTAATTGGTCACCACTATCCATGCCTATCAGAACAAATCATTCTGGGGTAAGCCAATTGGAGTCCAATTATACATAACATTTGTGGCAGAAGTAAGGCTACAGAGGGTCAGGGGTGGGAGTGGAAAATCACCATTTTCCTTGCCAGCTATGTCTCATCTGTTAGGGTAGTGATGGATGAAGGAACAACCCTTGTGGCTACCTGTGTTCTATCCAAAATCATGGCATTGTGGAGAAAGTAATTTCTGCCAGTGACCTCTTTGCTGATAATAACTAAATGTAATTGGTGGCATCCTGCCATTGTTCTGATAGGAAATTTCTTTCATGGTGAAATTTGTAGTTGGAGGAGATGGCTTTCATCTAATTTGTTCGCAAGTGATGGATGACATTCCTTATAAGGCATTAAATCAAAAGCCTGCCAGCAAAACATTCTTAATTTATAGTTATCAACCAGGAAAGTTTTATTTATCCAAATGTTTTATTTCCATCATTTGAGAAACAGAAGTTCTAAGTCCACTTTTGGAAAGGAAGTTCCCAAAAAACCGAAGTGTGATTTATTTCTGAACAGACATGGGAAAAATCTACCACTTTATTTCAGTTTGTTCATGCAGCATACAGCAAATTTCCTGAAGTTATTTTCCTGGTTCTGTATCTCCTTTTTTAGACTGTTTTTCCATAGCTGTATAAATAGCTTTTGAATGTGATCTAATAGGCAAAAACCTCAAGTTCCCCAAAAGGGGGAACTTAAAATTTGTTTTAATTTTGATTTGTTCTCATCTAAATAAATAGATATAAGAGTCTTTATAACAAAAGAGGTTACCAAAGAAATGCACTTTTATGCTGCAATAAAGGTTTTTTTCCTTTAAAAAAATCCAAATTCACACAAACAAGGGGCCTTTTGCCCTTTAAAGTCCTAAATCCCATTAAATGCAAATAATCTGGCCATGAAAGATGGTGACATTATTATTCTACATAGAGTTTACTTCTCAAAGCAGAGAATTGTATGTTTAGACAGGAGACTAGCAATCTGTTTTTGCACAATGTAACCTCACGGCTGCATGTACCCCTTCCATAAAGTAAGTGAAATCTTATGGTCTCACATACGATTACCAAAAGTTTACACCAGAACATGAACACCTCACCAGGGGATCAGTAATCCCACATAAACACATTTTCTATGAGATCATTCGACTCTCATGCATTTTTAATCATCTCTAAAGATTTGGGTGAAAAATGTTTTGCTGTATTTTAGAGCAGGCAAGATGTTTATGAATGTCTTACTCTACTGCTCTCACTTATGATTCTTTAAATCATAGGTTTGCTTCAACACTGGAGACATTACCCCCTTCAAATAAATTCAAATTTATTACTCAATAATCAATCCTTAAAACGTGTCATTTTATGCTTAATTATATAAAAAAAGGTTGTCATTGTCCCATAACTGAAGATACTGGCCCAAGGGAGGTAATAGTTTCCTTGCACTCACTGGAATTTGATAGAACAGCATAGGAATAAATAAATTGACCAAGTATAGGAGAATAGAAGATTCTCATACTGTAGGCTGAAAGTCTGCCCCAAACTGATGACATAGTATATAGTAGTCTTCTCTGTGGCTAACATGGCATTATCTTGACAATATCAAAGCCAATTGATCCAAGAATCCTTAAGAATCTGCTAAGGCCCTTTCCTGTCTCCATTCTGATGTCACACAAAATGTAGCTTAGAAGGTATGCCTGGGACTAGTGATTGGCTTTGAATTAGGAAGAATGTATGTGATTGACAAATAGTCCAGGTTTTTCAGCTGTTCTCACAGAATAGAATAGAATAGAATAGAATAGAATAGAATAGAATAGAATAGAATAGAATAGAATAGAATAGAATAGAATAGAATAGAATAGAATAGAATAGAATAGAATAGAATAGAATGCATTATTGGCCAAGTGTGATTGGACACACAAGGAATTTGTCTTTGGTGCATATGCTCTCAGTGTACATAAAAGAAAGGATACATTCGTCAAGAATCATGAGGTACAACACCTAATGATGGTCATAGGGTACAAATAAGCAATCAGGAAACAATATAAATCAATCAATATAAATCGTAAGGATACAAGCAACAAGTTACAGTCCTGCAGTCATAAGTGGAAGGAGATGGGTGATAGGAACAATGAGAAGACTGATAGTAAACATTGTTATGATCTGGTGTCTTCCAGGTATGTAGTTGGAGGAAAAGGAAGAAGAAATGCCAGAGCTGCCGGCATTCTGTACATTGTTGCAACTGAAGGCACTATTTCTCGCTATTCTGGGGTGGAAATAATTTTTTTAAAAAGCTTAAGTATCACACTGAAATATCAAAGAAACTCCTCCAAAATCCATTACCCAAACCCACCCCTTCAAATACAGCACATGGTTTCACCCACACTTTGCAATACTGTAGTATTTGTACCCTCTCTCCAATATGTTTAGTCTGGCACTTGTGCATTCAGAGGTAGTTCATCTTGTAAGAGAATGATGATTTACCTATCAGAGTGGTTTTGAAGACAGAGAGATCACCCTTTTAATGCCACACCAATGCCACACCCGAAAGCTAAGAAGACTAAAAAAAAAAGCCATATTCAGTTTACCCAAGGGATCATGGCTGGACTGAAAGGTAACAGCATCTTCTCTCTCAGGTAAACAATATATGGATGAGATGCAACAAATGGCATTCTTAGGACAAATGGTAGAAATACCAGGTGGGTGTCAGAGAATTCCACCTACCTGGAAGAAACAAATCTGCCACCTGAACTTGGCAGCATCACAAGTTTTCATTACCTACTTAATTCCCTGCCTACAAAGAAAGCCAAGGACTGTCCAATAAACCTCTCCTTCCCCGGTTTTCGTCCTTCGCCGCTTAACAGCAAAGCTGGATGACAGCCTCTGAAAGCTGATCTTGTCTGATCTCAAAGGGGGGGGGGAGTTAAGCAGAATCAGACCCGAGCTCTAGGCTGAAGGAAAAAAAATCCTAGAATATATCGTTGCCAAGAAAAAAAACCCTATGCTTGTGTGTCATGAAGCCACTGGCAGCTTAGCAGGACTGAAAGGAGGCTTAACTTTTATCCACCTACCGGCTTGTTCTCGGAACAAGGAAATGGGATCTCAATTTTAAAAAAAGTCTCCTTTTGGAAACTCTGATCTACCGATTGTGTAGGTCAAACGCTGCTTTGGTCGGAATCGCAACGACACGGGATTGATCGCGATTATCGAATATTCGCTCGCCGCTGGAACTACTGATCAGAGCAGCATTTATTTCCGAGCGAAATTTCAAAAAGAGAAGACCGTGGAAAGACCCCGCGCATTGCAAAGGATGCTCTTTAGGCAGCCGGCACCACCTCGAAACGTTTCTTGGTTTTGTTTTGTTTTTTGCCTGCCGCCACCCGGGAGCAAACCCACGACTACAGGAAGACGGAGGGAGCGGGACCTACTGCTGACGCCACGATGTGAGTTTGCTGCGCACGTCAAGAACTATTTCTCTTCCCCCCCCCCCACACCCCGACTTCTCCACCCTTTTCTCCCGGCGCGGCGCTTTCCAAGCGCCTACAACCACGACTCCTTTGCAAACTCGTCAGCTCTTCCCCAAAGGACGCCCTTTGCAGGCGCAGCTCGGGGATTGGAACCGCCCTTCCCCCCCCCCCACCGCGTCCCCGTTTGGGGTGAACCGTGGAGACCCTCCCACTCACCCCCGTGGAAAAACGGCGGCCTCGCAAGAAGCTGAGGCGCCATCCCCCTTCCTCCTCCTCCTCCTTTCCTCCTCCCCTCCCCTCCTCTCCTCAGGCGTTGTCCGGGGACGCTTCCCGAAACTGAGCGAGGAGGGCAGGAGCGGGCGCCTATACCTGCCCGCCTTTCAGCTCGAGCGCGGGCTGTCGAGGAAGTCACCTGCTCCCCAAGCTCCTCCCCCTCCTTTGGCAGCCCAGCCCAGCCCAGCCCAGCCCAGCCCAGCCGAGCTTGGGGGTGGGGGGGAGCGGGCAAAGGAGAGAAGAGCGGCGAGTCGCCCTCTGGCATATAGACGGACGTTTTTCCCGGCTGGCTCGCGCCGGGCAAGGCTCGAGCCGGGTCTTCTCCCACTCCGCTCCGTCCTCCCTCCCTCCCTCCCTCCCGCCGCATGCCTTGGCGAGGGGGGAGAAAAGGAGCGCGAGAAGTCATGCATCCATTAATGAACTCCGCGCGCGGGAGTTGCAGCGAGCGGGGAGGGGGAGGCCGGCCCGGCTGGCATTCCTCCAAGCACCCCCACCACCACCTCCGTTTCTCTTCTTCACCGCCGGTTCTGGTCCCTGGGACTGACTGAATGAATGAATCATGAGGTTGTTGCTGCTGCTGCTGCTGCTGCTGCTGCTGGTGTGAGGCGTTTATCTGGGGCAGACGGTACCGCAGCCTTCAGCCTTCTTCGCACGGTGGGGTGAAGCGGGCGAGAGAGAGAGAGAGAGCGACCTGCTTTTTCTCCCCCACCCCACCCCACCCCACCCCGGCCAGCTCCGGGACCTGCCGCCGACCCCAATTGCCAGCCTTGCCCGCCAACCCCTTTGGGTCCTGCAGTAGAAGAACCGCGGCTTTCCATGGCTCCTGAGGAGGTAACCCAATAAAAAAAAAACCCGCGAAGTGATTTTGTTTTGGCTAGCCGAGCCACTTTCTCTCTTCCGGGAGAAAGCAAAAATAAAAATAAAAGAAGAAGCTGGGGTGTTAAAATTAGGGGGCTTTGGGGTTTAAGGATACTCGTCCTGGGGGCTGGTATCCGGGCTGAGTGCCTTTCCAGACCTTTGAACGCTGTTAGGTCTTGGGAAGTGAAGTCCACGTGTAAATCTGGTGCGTGTCTGAATGTTGTGTCACTGAAGTTCCTCGGCGGCTCAAAGCTCCCCTCGCCTCTCCTGCCAAAGACCTACAAGGCTGAGTTGGAACTCCTCTCAGCGGATGCTTCAGGGAAACATTTGTGACTTTAAAAAAATAAATTAAAATAAGAGGCCGTTGGCAAGCCGGGGAGAGGGAGACCTATGAAATATTAAAAGCGGCTAATGCATTGATTTCGTTTTTCTTACCCCAAAAAACGAACACTTGCGGATTAATTTGTCTACTTAACATTACCTTTGAAGTGAAACAGCAGTGCCAAATTCACTTTTCTTCCCATTCCCCTTTTTGCCTTAGAGAAAAAGACTTGGGGGATCTTTTCTAAAATAACAGGCAGAGCCCATAGAAGCTTGATTCCAAAAATCCTGCATTTGTTTCTGTCAGTTTGATGGTTTTCATAGCCTCGGAAGTACTTATTGTATCTTAAAATATTATTCTATTTTTTGACATTTCAACTGTTCATACCTGAGGGGGGGGGTGTCATTTAAATTGCCATCAGCTGGAAGATCACTATTTAATTTACAGTGAGTGGCAGTTGTTTATTGCATGGGGGGGCTGCCTTTTGAAATAATTCACTTCTTGTGGCGTCATTTTTTACAAGCCAACTGCCCCTGGGTCAGACTTGACTAGTAGTCACGTGTCCTGGTCTGGAAGATTGGTATCACTGATTACTTGTATGTCTGAAAGAAACTGCATGTGTTTAGATGTGCTCTCGGCTTGTTGCTTCAAATTGTTCCAGGGATGAGTCTGTCATTATACAGATTCTGTAACTGAGCAAGGTTCATATGAACCCCCAATGCTCATTACACTAGCCAATATTACATAAATGCTTAGATCAACATTTGTTTAATCTTAAAATAAAGATTGGTCACAACTATTTAGTTCATATGTGCTTTTAATCTTAACCTGTTTAGAAAGTATAATGACTATCAACTTTGGGGTAAATTTAGAAATACTTAATAGAGCTATGTGGTTTGACCCAATATCTCAATCCTACAAATACTACTAGGTCACATTCCTTAATGCATGTTTAAAATCATTTTTGATAGTTCAGTTTGTAGTGGGGCTAAAATTACTGTAATTGATTTCATCTTCTTTGTGTGGACACTCAGAATAGCTGAACTTTTTTTTTTTTAATCTAGCTTTCTGACTTCACCATTTATAAAAACCCGGTTTTGTAATATGCAAATATTGAGAAAGGGAGAAATGAATGAAAGTTTGATGGTTTCTTTTTTTTTTTTAATCAGTCTTTTTTTTTTTTTAATCAGTCAGTGAGGGTACTTGAATCCTGAACAGGAGCTACACTAACAATAATTCCCTCTTCCTCTAAATGAACCTGTTGCAATGAACAATGCTTAGGTGAAAATCACCAATCAGAACTATCATTCTGCAGCTAATTCTTGGATTTTAGAATCCAGGAAAATAGATCCCACAAAATCTGAAATGCCTCAAAGTAATCTAATGCCTTTAAATAATTTGTTGTTTAAAGTTTTCTAAAATGAATATTGTTCAAGTTATTTGTCTAATGTACAATGGCTACTATTTATTTGGTGACTAAAAGTTCTCTCCTTGTGTTATGAAATCAACTATCAATGAGAAGCAAAGGTAGCAGTTCTTTGTGGGACAGAAAAACCATCCTATCACGTTAAGTTAAAAAAAATCTGATATATTACTTTATGTTGCATCATTTATCATTCTTGAAAGAGAACCATAAAGTATTAATCTGTTAAAAATTTACCAGACTTGTGCTTATGTAATTGTTCCTAATTTCAGGAAGCTGTTCACAATTAGAAGACTAGTGCTATAACCAGTTGCACTTGCTTTTTTAATTCTGTGAACCATATCATTAGTAAACATAGAAAGGATTTAAATGGATTCGGTGTTTATTGTGCTGTGACAAACCCTCCATTTAATTTGTGGCTGCCTAGCAGCAGCATCTAACCAACCTTAACTGATCTTAAGCAGCTAAATAGGGCCAGATCTGATTAGAACTTTCATGAGAGATTAATAGTTGCATCTGAAGGCTGTAGGCTAAACTGGGAAGTTGAAGAAAACATTTCAGAATAAGGCAATGGCAAACCACTTAAATCTTGTTGACAAGGAAACTACACAGACCTGTTCATGAAGTTGCTGAGTCAAGCTTGACTCAAACAGACCGTCTTTTAGATAGCTCCAGCTACAAAGCCATGTGTAGTTTGCTGGTGGTTCCTATGTTGCCATTGATGATAATAGCAAAATATATGCTTAACCTACCATCTCCCATGAAAAAAATCCCAGAGCCTATAAAGTACTCTGCTTGTAGTTGTTGTGTTGTTGATTGAATTGAGACTGGACAGCCACTTGTCAGAAATGGTATAGGTCCTCCTGCTTGAGCAGGGGGTTAGACTAGATGACCTCCAAGGTCCCTTCAATTCTGTGATTCTGTTCTGAATTAAAATTCACCTAAGACTTATTTCAAAGGGGCAAATGGCAACTCTGTTCTTCTCCCCAACCCACCACCATTTTTTTTCTTGTTTGAATTCTTACATGTTAATTTCTGGTTGTGACTCTCTTGCTCTCCAGAAGCGTTGCTGAATTCCTGATTGCCTTTTAATGTAATCCAAACAGTATGACACTCTTACTGTTTTCTTCTATGACTCTATGTCAGAATAGGAATTGTGCAAATAAGGATCTGCTATAGCTAATATTAAGTCTAACAGTAAGAAAACTTCTAATTTGGTTCTGTGTACTTTTACTGATTTCCCGGTTTGTAGGTTACTTTACAATTAATCCATCTAATAAAAGAGTACACAATTCCCCCGATTCCAGGCTTTGAACAATCATGCCATTAGAATATTGGTTTACTCCAGGTTTCTATGTACTTTGCTCTGATTCACGCCCATAAAAATCTATCATAGGAAATGAGGGTTATTAACTTCATATTTATGTGTTTAATTCTACTACTGGAAAGGAAGTTTTGAAGATGGACTTTCTCTGGAATTGGAGCCTGTAACAGTATTAATGCCTTCTTTACTAGCATTCTAAGGTGATATTAGTAATAGTTGGTTACTATAGTTTTGTTATTTGCTTTTTAGATCCTAAAAAATTAGCATTAGTATAACCCAGATAACACAATTTGATTTAAAACTGAGAAACCTGGTTTTAGACTTCTGTTAAACCCTCTATATGGAACCTGTGTCACAGTGTTCCCTCAGTATATAAGGAATTACCTAACACAATTGGTCTAAAGGTTTTAGTCCAACATCTAAATATGCCAATCGGTGTATTTCCAGGGAAACATTTTTGTTGTAAAGTTTGGTGTGTACTATTAATAAACGCTCAACTTCATCTCACAATAATTCAGAGCACATGAGATATAATAGGCATGAGATTTATGGTTTGTCAGTTTTAATGATGTGTCTTGTTTGGCATTATTGCATTTCACACTTTTAATGAGTCAGAAATTTATTGCAAAGGCACATCCTTTATGTTCATAAAGAATGAGGCAGATCCCTCATCAAGGGCACAGTTTTCATTTTGCCTCTGCTCAACTTCTTGGTTTTTTATCAATGGATTAAAAAAAAACCCCACACCATATTCTAATAAATGTGACATGAATGACCCCATTAGATTCCTATTTATGTTAAATAATATATGTTATATATTTGAAATGCTTGGAACAAGTTGAATTGCACGTGGAATATATCGCACTGTACCTTTCTTCCTATGCTTTTTAACAACTTCCCTTTCTTTGCTGATCTCCCTGCCCTAGCATCTGGAATGCAATATGTTCAGTTAAGTTTGTTTTGTTTTCTTTTAAAGATCAGAAGTCATTCATTTCTTGCCTTTTAGGAAAGCATAGAGTGACAGAACTTCAGACCTTTCAAGTAACAGAAATTTGCCACAAATTGGAATGTTCTTTGATTATTTTGTTACTCATATCAATGCAGAAAACAATATATAAAGAGTTATGCTAAAACTTCAAAATGAAGGAAATTTGGACTGAATTTGGAATATGTAGTGGTATATCAAATGCCCCAAATTGAACTGAGAAATTGATGAAAGCTTCAAAGGGTTGGATTCATGCAAAAACTATGTTTGCAAAAACTACAATACTCTCTTCAAATTTTCATAGAGAAATTGAGCCAGTTGATTGACAGGTTGACCTTCTCATCACTGCAACGTTTCCTTCCAAATCATAGAGACTTGATGAAGTCCTTATTTCAAATGGCTATAGAAAACTGCTAGAAGATTTTCACCAAATCATAATAATTGCTAAGATGAACTGTATTATGTTGTTAAGAACCATGCTCAAATCAAAATGCTTTCTTAAACCATTGGTTTCCCAACAAATATAATTTAATTCTCTTAAAAAGTATCCCAAGATCTCTGCTCCTATTGTTTTGTAATTTACAGATTTCTTACCCAAATGTACCAATTTGTGCAATTTACATTGAAATATTCGGTTAAACAGTGTTTGTGGAAAAGAAAATGGTTTAATTAAATCTTTTGTCCTTTCAAATACTAGCTTTATCTCAGAATTTGTATGAAATATAGTAGGACTTATCTCCACAAGTGGGACAGCTATTCATGAACATTTCATCTAATTATTTCCCAAACTAAGCAACAGTGCAGACATTTTTCTAAAATAAAAAGCAGAACTCATAGAAGCTTGATTCAAAAAACCCTGCATTTGTTTCTGTCAATTTGATGGTTTTCATAGCCTCAGAAGTACTTATTGTATCTTAAAATATTATGCTATTTTTTGACATTTCAACTGTTCATGATTTTCTCATTTTCATTAAGGGGAGGCTTGAATTTGCTTTAAGTAGGTAATAACTATCCAACTTGAAGCGGGGCATTTATTATTCCAATTTATATCCTCTTTTTCTGCCCACAGACCACTCAAGTTGGCAACTGTGCAAACTATCTAATTGGGTCCCAAACTAAATTTCTGTGGTCTGTGCATATTCCTATTAGAATTATCATTTTGGTAGCTTATATTATTTTATTTGGTTACCCTAATTAGTTGACTTTCTACATTACCGTGTCATAAATGAAGCTGTCTAATTTAGGTGTTTGTGGTTTTTTTATTCTTCTTTTCTTCCTTTCTGCTTTCTCACTGTGCTAGTCAGGGATTTCTTGATACATATATTCCTTTTATTTTATTGCTCAATCTGTACCAATACTTTGCTGTAACTCAATGTGCCCAGTGCTTAATGAGGTGAGTCAAGACAGTCCCATCTGGTTTTTTAGCTCTTGTAACAGGATGAAGTGTTTGTCTCTGTAAATCTTAAAAGCACAGTGTTATATGATTCTTACTGACACATGGTTTAAAAGGAGCTGAGCCAGGCATAAGCGTCTTCAACATTGCACAATATATTAAAAATTAGATATTTTTCATTTGATGACTACTGGCCCGTATTAGTGATTCTGAATGTATGTATATACTCTCTTACTTTCTTATTCAATTGAATATTATTCACCAATGTTTGATACCATAAATTATACAATACTGTGTTTAGAGATTAATATGTCAGAAATATATATTTTTGCAGGGTTCAACTGCAACTGTACATTTTTAAAGAATTGTGTGCACAGAATCTTATTAGGTAGCGTTATCAATCTTCAGACTACGAATCTGACAGTTCATGTTTGCTAAGCTGAGCTATTTGCTCTTTAACGACCTTCTTCTCTGAGGTTTAACTCATGAAACAAAGTGAATTTGTTGCAGTGGCAGACATTTCCTTCAAAATATATTAAATCTGTGACAATGTTACTTGTACAAAGTGTTTATTTGTAGGCCTTGTACATGGAATAGGGAAAGCATGAAACTTGCAATGTAGTTGAATTAACAACATAAAATATATATTTAGACACCTGTTAATATAAAATAATTTTTATAAATATTTGATAGAAAAAGTTGCATCAAATTGGGAGGAGACAAACATATGTATGGTATTGGAAGGAGAACAGTATAAAAATATGATCAGTGCTAATAATGCAACATGTAAGAGACAGCTTCATAATTTTTAGGCCCATTCTCTGGACAGTATATTGATTCCAATTTGTTATAGCAGAAGAAATAAGTTGTCATAACTTTTTTCATTCTACCATCTTTTGAGGACATATTGACCAAGATGGGCCTTCATTGTTGTGGCTTCCTGTATGATCCTGTATCTTTGGAGACTTGGATCGGTTACTTTCTGGGTTTATTACTGATTTAAGAATGTTTGTAAACTCTTATCCACTTTTTGAAGTAGAAATTGTTGGTTTTCAGTAATACAAACACATTTTACATAGCTATGTTTCCTATTTTTATGTTTTGTTAAGAATAATCAAATACTGAAACAATTTGTCTTATGCTGATTTCAGCAACTCTGTATATTATCCTGAGAATCGGGAAAGTAGGAAGAAAATCATTATAGGTAGTCCTCGACTTATGACCAAAACGGAACCTGCCCATCACAGCTATAGGTTGTGAAGGTCATAAATTGGGGCACCCACATGACCAACCCAAATTTACAATCTCTTTTGCAGCGGTTGATAAGCAAACTAGTGGTTCACTATGGGCCAGTTTTATCAAAAACCTGGAAGTAAATGCCCATGTTCAGAAAAAAACATTGTAAAATGTGGTCATGTGATACTTCATTGGATACTTCAAACGGCCATAACAATGGGCTGGTTGCTCAACATACAGTCACATAACTGCAGAGAGGGGCAGTGTCAGAACTTTAGAACCAGGTCATAAATACCCCCAGGGAACTCATCATAAGTTCAAACGGTTGCTAGTCGTAAATCAAAGACTACTTGTAATATTAATATGAATAAAGGAGCAAATTTAAAAATAGCACTAAAGTAGTCGATTGATTTCACTTTTGGTTCAGATATCCTCTGGTCCGTAGAAGTTTTTGTTCAACGCATTGGTCCTTTGAAACTTATTTTGGTGGGATGAAACCAGCTGAAGTTAAGGGGGAAAATTGGAAATTGTATAATAGAAATATTTGTTAGATGTATAAGGAGAGATCTGTAATGAGGTTAAGGTTTAAAATACAACACTGAAAAATAGAGGAAGAAAACGCAGCAGTAAATTATTCTGAATGTTCTCTTGGAATGTTCTTTTTTTTGCCATTTTTACTGCTATAAAATTGATAAAGATATTTATTGTAGAAATATTCTACAATATTGCTCAAGTTTCTTAGTTCCATGAAAATAATTTTCAGTGATAGCAAGACCAATGTCCAAAAGTTTGCTACTGTTCTTTCAGTAGCTGTTTTCAAAAATTTACTTATTGCATCTGTTTATAATCTTGTCTTCATGGAGTCATGTCATGACTTTGATAGACTTGTGAACAATTATTAGTGCAATGCAATAACTTACATTAATTTTTATTTTGAGTCCCTAGGAAAAAAAGGGACAGATGTAGTATTCTAGGAAATTAGTGAACTTTAAATGCTGTGTAATGGCCTGCAGTCTGTACAGAGAAATATAATGGTGGTGGAGAAGGAGTACCTATTGCCTTTAAGTTCCCCATAAATGTTGAATAGTTCATGGGTTGTTGACACATAACTTTTTTAAAAATTATAGCTACAACATTTACTTGAATCTTCATAGTAGTGAATCAAAAACCTTTCATTTAAAATATTGCATTTAGATAAAGTAAATCTGTTCCAGTCTAATTAAAAAAACAAACATCTATTGATTCATTTGTTTCTAGTCCTTGAAGGATAATTCAAAATAATTCCCTCCTCTTGTCCTTCTTGACAATGTTTTTGTGACTGGATAGTACAAGGTGCATCAGTGAATTTATAGTTATAGTGAGGTTGAGCTTTTTGGTTCTTTCTTGGCATTTGGCTGGGTTAAAGACAAAATAGGTATGTTAACCCTAGTGGAAGCATAACATACTTACTTTATATTATTTTTTATGTAAAGTAAATTGCAGAAAACAAACAAAAATTGCTGCTATCAGTGGTACCTACTTGATGAATTTTTTTGGTAATCGCTAGTTGTTCAAGGATTATGGGTGGGCCTTGATATTTCCTAGGGTGGCGCAGTGACTAAGCAGTTAAGATGCTGGAAAGCCAGCAACCCAGGTTCGAGACCTGAGCGCCGCAAGATAGGGTGAGCTCCCATCCTCGTCTCAGCTCCTGCCAACCTAGCAGTTTGAAAGCATGCAAATGCAAGTAGATAAATAGGTACCACTTCGGTGGGAAGGTAACAGCGCTCCGTGATATCATACTGGCCACATGACCACAGAAATGCCTTTGAACAGCGCTGGCTTAATGGCCTTGAAATGAAAATGAATACCGCCCCCTATAGTCGGCAACAACTAACAGAATAAAACTCACAAGGACTCCTTTGCCTTTTACCTTTGATATTTCCTAACAATTTTAAGAGTCCGGATGTAGTCTGAAAAGATGGAAGATTGCTGTGACCAACATGGCTGAGTTTCTTGTAAACTGGGAGTCCTTGTGGTTCTGACAAAATCATCTAAGGATACCTTGTTGGAAAGGAAGCTTAAGATTTCATTAGCCTCAATTCAAATGTGTTGAGAAAAACAGTATATATGTATTTTACCCCTACAATGGATTATTACTTCCTCAAAATATACTATTTTTAAAAAGTAACATATAATTGTAGTAAACCAAGATCCGAGAAGAAAACTGAGTCCCACCTTGGTTTGTGGTTGGGGTAATTGGACAGACATCAGAAAAACCCATGTTCAAGTCCATCATCATCCATTCAAATCTACTAAGTGATTTTTGGAATGCTGTTTTGGGGGGAAATGGAAGGAAGGGGCATTATGTATGTTACCCTGCATTCCTGAAGGAAAAGTAGCAAGATCTAGCTAAACCTAGGAAAAATAATTAAAAATAAAAATTATATATGAAAGTCTATGAAAAAATTTTATGAATAAATTTAAAGGGGATATTGAATTTATCTACCAGTGTGTTTTCTTTCTAACTCTAAAAGAAAACACTAAATTTAAGTGGAACTGATAAACTGTTTTGGGCCAGCTACAAACCCCAGAATGCTGAAAGAAAGTACAGATGGAGAAAATAAGTCAAAACTGGCTGACATCGCCCCATTTCCTTTATACAGCTCCTACCACATAATACCTCAGCCCTTTCTCTTACCTGCCTATTCCCTCCCTTACTACACTCAGCCATTTTCCCAAATGGGGAAAAGCATCTTCCACCATTTCATCCCACTGCCCTAGCCCCCTTTTCCCTCCTTCAGCTACTGAATTTGGATTTTCTTCATTTCCTCTTATGTGGCCTGTGACAAACAGCCTCATTTTCATTCTGTGCATTGAGCAAATCCAACTTAGTTTGTTCTGCTGAGTTTGAGTTTAGGCATGGGCCATGTGAGCGCGCTGCTCTTCTGTACATGGAATAGTTTGGCCCAGAACATTTTGCACATCCTTAAATTCTTCATATCAGAATCCTCATGTTTAAATGTCAAGGAACTGGTGCATAGATTGTCCTTTGGGAAGAACAAAGAACCTTGGAATGTTTGTTCTGTATAGCAGACAAGCCTCTTTGGAACCTTGAAACATTCAAAATTTTGGAGAAAATAGCTATGTGGTTGTCAGTAGTGACAATCAAGGCTGAATAGAAATATCCCTAACAGTTTGGAACAAAGTAATTGCTACTCTTTGATCTTTATCTTTATTTTGCCAAAGTAGAAAAGTGTAATCTTCTTAAAATCATTTGAAGGCATCTTGACAATGCTCCTTTTGATAAAAAGAACACAGTATCTTTTTTCATTCTGTTTATTGAATAGAGGTATTTGTGTGTGTGTGTGTGTGTGTGTGTGTGTGTGTGTGTGTGTGTGTGTGTGTGTTTGTGTGTACACATATATAGATATATATATAGACCTTGGTTTGGCCTTCTCATCCTGCTCTTTTGCCAGAATTTACCATAAGAAAAATCAGACGCAGAGGACAATATCTTTGAACAGATAGGCTTCCCAAAAGCTAAGGCTAATAAGGAAAAAAAATGGAAAAAGCCAGTGAGGAATTATGAGTTGTTTTAACATTGCTTTCACAAACCACATATATTTCAAGCAAGAAAAACTTCTCTCTACCTTTGTTTTCTGCTCCTGGGTAATTTGAGCCCATCCCCATTTTTTGTTATTTATTTATTATTATATTTATTTATATTTATAATAATATATTATTATATTTATATATTATATTATTTATTTGTTAGCTTTTTTGGCAGTAGCCAAAAAATCTTTAGTAAGACTACACCTGTAATACTGCATCCAGTTTTGGTCACCACGTTACAAAAAAGATGATGAGACTGGAAAAAGTGCAGAGTGGAGCAACTAAGATGATTAAAGGCCTGGAGACTAAAACATATGAAGAACGGTTGCAGGAATTAGGTATGGCTAGTCTAGAGAAAATAAGGACTGGGGGGACATGATAGCAGTATTCCAGGATTTGAGGGGCTGCCACAAAGATTATTTTCCAAAGCACCAGAAGGCAAGACAAGAAACAATGGATGGAAACTAATCAAGGAGAGAAGCAACCTGGAATTAAGGAGAAACTTCATAACAGTGAGAACAATTAGAACAGGAGAACAAGAGCCATGGTAGTGCAGTGGTTAGAATGCAGTACTGCAGGCTACTTCTGCTGACTGCCAGCTGCCTGCAATTTGACAGTTCGAATCTCACCAGGCTCAAGGTTGACTCAGCTTTCCATCCTTCCGAGGTTGGTAAAATGAGGACCCAGATTGTTGGGGGCAATATGCTGACTCTGTAAACTGTTTAGAGAGGACTCTTAAGCACTGTGAAGCGGTATATAAGTCTAAATGCTATTGTTAAATGCTAATTAACCAGTGGAACAGCTTGCCTTCAGAAGTTGTGTATGCTTCGTGACTGGAGTTTTTTAAGAAGAGATTGGACAGCAACTTGTCGGAATGGTATAGGGTCTCCTGCTTGAGCAAGAGGTTGGACTAGAAGACTTCCAAGGTCTTCCTTCCCTTGATCTATTCTGATTAAAATTAAGATCCCCTCCCTCAGCCCAGTGTACCCAACAGAGTTGCTGTTTTGGAAGAAATAGGAAGAAATGCCATGTACAGGTAGTCCTCAACTTACAATCGTAATGGAGCTTCCCCATCACGATTGTAAATCGTGATAGTTGTAAATAGATCAGTCACGTGACTGACCTGATTTTACAACTTTTTATGCAGCAGTCATTAAGCAAACACTGCGGTTGTAAAGTAGCCACTACAGTTCCTAAGCAAACCAGTGGTTCGCTTTGGCTGCAGTTTTGCCAAAAACTGAAGTAAATGCCAATGTTTTGCAAAACCATCATAAAACATGGTCACATGACCATGGGACACTGCAAATGTCCATAAATGTGGCCCAGTTCAGCCATACAACCTTGGAGGGGTTCTGACCATTGTAACTTCAAATCCAGGTTGTAAGTAGCCCCCAGGTAGGTGCACCATAATTTCAAATGGTCGCTAAGCATTGGTCAGAAGTCAAGGAGTACCTCCTACATGCCACCTAAGATTACAAGTTTTGCTTTGTTGCAAGGCTTCTTTGATTATCTTTATTGCAACTCCCAAATATTCTGTATTATTCCCTACTTGGAAGTAGGCTTCCTTTGGGAAGAACAGTGGTATATACTATTAGACCAGTTGCTTTCTTTCAGGCCAACTTTTTCCATTATATATATTATACTATACCAGTGATGGCGAACCTTTTTTTGCTTTGGTGCCAAAAGGGCGCACGCACGTGCAAAAGAGCACACATGCGTGCCCACACCCATAATGCAATGCCCCACGCATGCGCGCACAACCCCTCCCATGCTGCCCCCCCGCGTATGCGTACAGGGCTCACTGAAGCCTCTGGACTTCCGGTTGGACCGTTGGGCCGTTTTTCGCCTTCCCCAGGCTTCAGGAAAGCCTCCGGAGCATGTGGATGGCGAAAAACGGACCCAACGGGCCTACCGGAAGTTCGGAAACGAACTTCCGGTTGGGCCATTGGGCCGTTTTTCGCCATCCACAGGCTCCAGAGGCTTCCGGTTGGGCCGTTGGGTCCATTTTTTGTCATCCACAGGTTCCGGAGTCTTTCCTGAAGCCTGGGGAAGGCGAAAACTATCTTCCCCCCATCAGCTGGCCAGCGCGCACATGCGCGCTGGAGCTGACATAGGGCAACACCTCACGTGCCCTCAGATATGGCTCCGCGTGCCACCTGTGGCACTCGTGCCATAGGTTCGCCATCACTGTACTATACTATATTTTATATAATATATATAATATACTATATATATAATGTATTTTATCTTAAATATTATCTTAGCCTCATTTGCAACTTTGAAGAGTTGGCTTGAAAGAAAGCAACTGGTCCAAAGTTCCCATTGTGCATCCATGGCCGAGGGTGACTTGAACCCAGCCCATTTACTCTTAGTTCAAAACCCTAACCACTATATCATACTAATTAACAGAGTATTAACTTTTGCTTACATCAGAGGGCAGGAGTTTACTCATCACAGCCATTGTACCTGTTGCATTCTGATCCATGGTAATAGATGGGCTCATACATACTGATGTATATATGCACTGAAATAGAACTTCCTTTGGTTGTTTGAGCCAAACTGCCAAGTCCCTTGAAGCAGAACTTACTCTTGTTACCTTTTGCAAGAGCAGTATGTTTGAATATGTTACATAAGTAAATATATCATTTGAACAAGTGCTTAACCTAGTAATTTAAAAGAAGCAGCTTGTATTTCTGCTCTGTGCCTGGTCAGTGAGTAAGTAATAAGTTATGTAACATTTTCATATGTTGTATATCACAGGCAACACATTTGCCTTTAATTATCAGTATGAAAACATTTCATTGCAGACAACACTGGCAGGCTTACAACATTGTTGGCATTATGGGGAACTGAATCAGTTGGTCAATTCTTGCATTCCTGCTGTGTCTGGAAAAGTAAAAGATCAATGATGCTCAGCTCAGCCTCATTTGAAATTTCCACCTTGGGGCCCCCAGGCATATTTTGAAGGCTTAAGGAAAGATTTATTTCTCATTGAGATGCAGACATATTTATGAGAACTACTGTCTGTATTTCTGGCAAGTGAAGCAGTGAGATCTAGTGGAGCAACAAAGCCAGGTTCAGATATTTGAAAGGAGAAGACATCAAATGGAAGCTTTTACAGATATTCTCATGAATCTTGTTCAAAATTATACAGAAACTCACTGAGTTGGACATTCAGTACCTAGTACCCTAGTCCATAAATAGGACTTAAAAAGTTGGGTTGTTGTTTTTTTTAACAAAATAAGATAGCTCTGAAAGAGGGGGGAAACAGATAAGCATGCAGAAAAGTCCGACCTTCATGATCTTTCGGACAAGAATTTTGTCTTTTCCCATTTTTAGCAAACCATTCTTAATGCTGCTTTTGTTGCTGGTTGCTTTTTCACCACAGCACATATCTTTTCCAGGGGAAATTAAGGAGCAGGTAAGCCATTCTATCCGCTTTTTACTTCCATAATTCACTTGAATTTTCCAGTCCTGAAAAAGGGACATACAGATGAAAAAACATCGGTCAGAGGGAATAACCAGGAAGAGTGAGAAAGGCTAGTATGGTAGAAAGTCACAGGAGCTTTTCTCTAGTGGCATCCCAATTAAGAAACTGCAACCCAAAGAGAGCAGATTAACTTTCTCTTTTGCTTTAGAAATGATGGAATGATTGAGATTTTAATGGTACTAAATAATCTCTGCTTTCTCATTTCAATGCAATTTGCTGTTTATTATTTTTGCTACATTGTTTTCGTTCATAAATCCTTATGATTGATATTATTATCTACGAATTGTATATTTTTACAAGTATTTAGCATGTGCACGGGTGATTTATAATTTTAATTAAATAAAATATAAATCTTCTATCTTTGTTGACCTATTATTCATATGTATATAATAGGCATTACGTTATAGACGTGATGAATAAAAGTATAAACAAGAATATTGACATTCTCCAATGAGGTTGCAGGATTGTCCAGGAATGGGTGGTGACTTTGTCCTTCTGCCTGGAGACTGAGTCATAATTTTTAGCCACGCCCCGTTGCCTCTCTCTCTGGCGTTGCCTCTGTCACTGACTCCAGTTATCGACTCAGTCCTCGCCAGAGAGAGACGCTTCGCTTAGTGGCTGTTTACCTCTAGGCAGAAGAAGAGTCATTTTCCATTCAGCTTTATCCAGCAACCTCCAGAGTCTGATATTCGGGCCATCTGTCATCGCACAGGTTTGAATTTGGCGCTCCGCGCTGGCCGGCGTCTGCCTGGCTTTGGCTGCCTCAGGTACTTCGGACCGCAATTCTAGCCATCCAATTGAGTGCCATCCGTACTACCTAATTGGAGCTTGGACATTGAAACTTTGGAGCAGGCTACCTGGGTCCGCCCCAGCCGCCGCCCAGGAGCCGTTTTCCCGCCTTATTTCCCGATCGCCTCTCCTCTCCTTAGGGAGCTCCCTATAGTAGGAGCAGGCTCCCCTGGGTCTGCCCCAGCCGCCGTCCGCACAGGAGCCACTTTACCGGCCTCTTCCTTGCCGATCGCTTCGCTCTTCCTCAGCGAGCTCCAGAGCAGGCTCCCCTGGGTCCGCCCCAGCTGCCGCCCGTAGAGAAACTGTTTTTTACCGCTTTGCTGCCAGCCGTTCGCCTCGAGTTCCTTCTGGTGAGCCTGCTGCTTCGGAGCTGGTTCCCCTGAGTCGTTCCGAGCAAGCGCTGCGCGGGAGAGAGCCGTTCGGCTTGTTGACTTGGCTGGCCAAACCAGTATTAATCGGAGCTGCCACCCCCAATCCACCCCTGACTCTTATCTGCCTGCTTTACCTCAGAGGCAAACTTGGCTGTCACGGGCCGATTAACTGATTCTCAAAATGGCGGCCCGACAATGTTCCTCTCAGCTGAGAGGCTCTGGCAAAGTGCCTGAAGCTCATAATGGAGCTAGTAGGGGCAAGGATATGACCAGGCAGTCTGGAGAGAAGTCCTCTAAATCGCACAGCTCTAAATCAGAGCAAAAACTAGAGGCAAGGAGACTCAGGGCACTTGAAAAACAAATTTCTAAAGCAGAAAAGTTAAGAGCCTCAGAGCTGTCAGTTAACAACCAATCAGAGGCTGCCTCTTCCCGCCCTGTCTCCTCTGTTAATTTAGCTCCTCAGACAGCAGAGAGAGCTGCTGAGCTTACACCTTCACCAGCCTTGCTTCCCAGTGCTGAATCATTTGATGACCCATTTGCCTGCTCTGCTCCTTTGAGGTGGCAAGAGCCACCATCCCTGTCAGGGCCCCCCCTGAGGCTACCTTTACGCCTACGGCAGCTGGCCTTCACCACAGGGATGAGGAGGAGGAGGAGGAGGAACTAGACATTCCTGGCAAAGTGAAGGATTTTATTTCTGAGGCTATTTCCAGAAGTATTGAGGCAGTTTGGCAACGCCAACAGATACCTCCTACTGGGCGCAGTGAGGGCATCCCATCTTCCTCTCAGCAGATTCCTGGTCAGGGATGTTTTTCACAGGCTGTGCAACAGTCCCGTTGTTTCTCAGGAGATTCGGCAGAATCTTTATTAGGGGAGGAGAACCAAGTTGATTTGGCCCTCTCAGATGATGATGAGGCTTTTTTGCCAGACCCCCCCGGCTTTCTCAGGCCTGTTTTCTCTGGCATTATTCAAGCCATTGCTGCATAAGGCATGGGCCACTGCCCAGATTGGCACTGATTCCGCCCTCCCTCAAAGGACGCCACAGGGTCAAGACCCCGGTCTATTTACTGCACCTGTGGCCGAACAGGACTACATTCCAGTCCCTGATTCGTTCCTGAACGTGGTCCAGAACCAATGGCTACAGCCCGGGGTTCTTCTGATGCCCAGTTTTAGCGACAAAAAGCTGTACAACATGGGCCCCTCCTTAGCGGAGCCACTGTCTTTACCTGCCATCGATGATCCTATTGTGGCCCTTTCATCACCTTCACCTTATCCCTCTGGGGATGCGACTGAAAACCTAAGGGCAGAGAACAAAAAATCCGAACTCTCCCTCAGGAAAGCCCACCTAGCAGCGGCCTGGGCGGTAAAGGCCTCTACGGCGGCCTCCTTTTTTAACCGTACCACCTTACTGTGGTTATGACAATTGCAGGCCAAGATCTTGCCTCAGGAGGCCAGATTACATCAAGATCTGAACAAACTGGTAGCTGCAGTGCAGTATTCTTCTGACGCCACCCTGGATGCAGCCAAATATGCTTCCAGGGCTCTAGCCGCCTCAGTCACATCTAGGATGCTCCTGTGGCTGTGTCAGTGGCAAGCTAATGTCAAGGCGAAATGGTGACTCGCATCTGCCCCCTATTCGGGGGGGAAGCTATTCGGCCCCCCACTGGATCCACTACTCGTGGAAAACAAAGATATGAGGAAGGTCCTACCTTCATCCTCTCGGAGGCCGGACCGACGATCTACACCTTACGGTCGCAGGTATTCCTTTCGTGCATTCGAGACAGATGCTAACCAGTTCCAGCGGTACCAGTACGGCAGAGCAGCCCATCCAGCAGACCGACCTGACCCCCGCAACAAACTCAGGCAGCCTTTCCAGGCCAGACGCCCCTTTAGAGGGGCAGGGGGGAGGCAGTTTAGGAGGCAAAAGTGATTCTTTCCCCATAGGACGGTGCTTGGCCCTCTTTGTAGACAAGTGGGAGGAAACAACATCTGACTCTTGGGTCCTTGAGGCCCTCCATTCAGGTCTTTCCTTAGAGTTCCTCTCCCGCCCCCCAAACCACTTCGTGTACTGCCCTGTCTCCCATAATTTATCAAAAAGGCAATTGATGGCCTCTGCCATTCAACATCTTTTGGACATCAGGGCCATCGAGCCGGTCCCCGTGACCGAGCGGAGACAGGGAGTGTACTCCATTCTCTTTGTTGTATCAAAGAGCTCGGGGGGGGGGGTGGAGGGCGATCCTGGATCTTAAGGCCCTCAACTCCCACATCATCTACAAGAAGTTCAAGATGAGCTCTCTACGGTCGATCTTGGAGGGGATTAGACCGGGGGATTTCTTAGCCTCCATTGATTTGACAGAGGCTTACCTTCACCTCCCTATTAACATCAGTTATCGCAGATACCTTAGATTCTGCTATGCAGGTCAACATCTGCAATACAGGGCCCTCCCCTTTGGGTTGTCATCTGCCCCAAGATATTTCACAAAGATTTTGTCAGCTCTGGCATGCGTTCTATCCCAGTGAGGCTGCAGTGTTACCTTGATGACATTTTGGTGCAGGCCTCGTCTGTCTCCAGGGCGACGGAGGCTATTTCACTTACCATCAAAGCCTTAGAGGACCATGGGTTCTCCATAACTTGCACCAAAAGTCATCTCGTCCCAACAACCCGTTTGGTCCACCTAGGGGCCATTATTGACTCCAAACTGGGGGAGGTTTTCCTCTCTCAGGAAAGACATGATAGCCTGATTGATCTGGTGGCTCAGATCCAGCAGAAACCCAGGGTTTCGATAGCCACCCTTTCCTGCTTGTTAGGGAAAATGATTTCCTGCATTGGTATTGTCCCCTGGGCACGGCTCCATGCCCGGAACCTTCAATGGTTCCTCCTCCCCTTCCAACGGGCCAGCTGTCCAGATTCATCAGACCTAATTACGGTCCCTGACCCGGTCCTTGATTCGCTGCGATGGTGGTCGTCTCCGGCCCTCGCTAAAGGCTGTACATTTCGAGAGCCTGATCGCATCACTTTAACCTCTGATGCCAGTCAATTTGGTTGGGGGGCTCATGTAGAGAACCAGTTGGCGCAAGGCCACTGGTCACAGGAAGATCTACAACATAATATTAACTGGCTGGAGCTTTGGGTAGTCCACCTGGCCCTGCTCCACTTTCGAGATCTGCTCAGAGGAAAGCATGTCCTTATCCTAACAGATAATATAGTGGCAAAAGCCCATATTAATCGCCAGGGAGGCACTCACTCACTTCCCCTCATGAGCGAATCCTTCCTCTTAGGGATTTGGGCAGAAGCCAACCTCCTCTCCATAAAAGCAGAACATATAGCCGGTTCGGACAATGTACAATGACTGCCTAAGCAGACTGACTGTGAACCACACAGAGTGGCAGCTCCTGCCCTGTTCTGGGACATTTGTCGCATGTTTGGCCAACCTACCATGGACCTCTTTGCGTCGGGCCTGAATGCCCAACTTCCTCGATTCTAATCGAGGTTCAGGACCCCAGGGACCGAAGGGACCAACGCCCTGCGTTGCAGGTGGCCGGAGGGCCTGTTGTACGCCTTTCCTCCCTTGCCTCTAATTCCGGCAGTGATCCGGAAGCTGATCGCGGAAGAAGCAGAGATCATCCTGGTGGCTCCACACTGGCCCAGGCGTCCGTGGTTTGCAGACCTGGTCAGTCTTGTCTGTGTCTTGTCCGTGGAGGATCCCTCCGGAGAAAATCTCTCTCAGCCAGGGGGTCCTACTCCATCCGGAGCCTCAGTGGCTCCACCTGACCGCCTGGCACTTGAGAGGGAGCTCCTAAGGAGGGACCACCTCTCCGATGAGGTCATTCAAACCATGCAGGTGCCCGTCCATGGACAGGATCTACAACGCCACCTGGGTAAGTTTCTCCAAGTGGTGTGCTATCCACCTTCTAGTTCCCTCTCAGGCCTCCGTTCACACTGTCTTGGACTTCCTCCAAGAGGGACTAAACAGGGGTCTCACCCATAGTACGCTACGCAGACAGGTAGCGGCCCTGGCAACAATGGTGGCTGGCAGTGGACAAGACTCTCTTGCCCACCACCCCCATATACGTAGATTCCTACGGGGGTAGCGACCCTTCGTCCACCTGCGGTGCACCGTTATCCCTCCTGGGATCTGCTGAAGGTCTACAGGCCCTGACTGTCGAGCTCTTTGAGCCAATCAGGGCAGCTACTCTCCGCAATTTGACTCTGAAAGTGGCGTTCCTGGTCACAGTAACCTCGGCCAGGCGCATTTCTGAGCTGGCGTCAGGGAGGACCTCTGCCAATTTCACCCTGATAGGGTAATCCTAAGGCTGGATCCCTCGTTTGTACCGAAGGTGAACACGTGGTTCCATCGGGCCCAAGAGGTAGTGTTGCCAAACTTTTGTCCTCGGCCTTCCCGGGCCCTGGAGCGCCAGTGGCACATTCTGGATGTGAGGAGGGCCCTCCGAGTTTACATCAAGAGGACGGCCTCCTCTAGACATTCAGAGGCACTATTTGTATCCTTCCAGCCAGCCTCCTTCGGATCTAAGGTGTCCTCATCTACTATCAGCCATTGGATACGTGCCTGTATCGCAGCCGTGTACCGCGTTCAATCTCTATCAGTGCCGCAGGGGGTGACCGCTCACTCTACAAGGAGCACCGCGTCCACCGCAGCCTGGTCTACCCAGGCTTCCCTGGAAAAAATCTGCAGAGCGACCACCTGGACATCTCCTATGCCGTTTATCCGGCATTACCAGCTTGACGTATTTGCCTCGACTGAGGTTTCTTTTGGCAGGAGAGTGCTCCAGCAGGTTCTCCGGGCATCTGACGATCCAGCCCCAACGGAGGCCCGCCCTTAGGAATGCCGGCTTTGGTATGTCCCATTCCTGGACTATCCTGCAACCTCACTGGAGAAGGAGCGTTGGTCCTACCTGAATGCCTTTTCTCAGTGTAGGTTGCAGGATAGGCCAGTCCCGCCCTTGAATGACCGTAGGGTCTGGATCCGGAAGGGTGAGGTCAGGGCATTTAACCTCTGGATAAGTTTGTCTTGTTACAGCTGCGCCTTCATCGATAGCTGGAGTCAGTGACAGAGGCAACGCCAGAGAGAGAGGCAATGGGGCGTGGCTAAAAATTATGACTCAGTCTCCAGGCAGAAGGACAAAGTCACCACCCATTCCTGGCCTATCCTGCAACCTACACTGAGAAAAGGCGTTCAAGTAGGACCAACGCTCCTTTTGGGGACAGTTGACTTTCAATTTTAAGCAGCACTATTCAAAAGGGATATCAACTTTCGAAATTTCTATGCAGCCATCAGATTTTCCACAATTTGGAAGAAAAAAAACTTATTTCACTTATTCATATTAAACTTATTAATATGCTCTACTCCATAAACATTTTTATTTTCCTGAGTTGGTATTCTGAGTTTGTATCAGCACAGAGCATATATCTCCTAGGTTATGGAACATGAACATCATATTGGCTTGCAAAGGAATCCTTACATTAAGGATGATACCTTACATGAGTATTCTTGGAGTAAAATTGCCCCAAATGTCCTTACCATTATCAGGGAATGCTGGGTGTGATTCAGGTGCAACTAAGTACATTTTCTGTGAAAGAATGAAAAAGGGAAATAATGTAGTATATCTAAATGAATATGGCATTAGCTAAGGAGGAAACAAAAGATCAGAACACTTCCTTTCCAGCAACCAGCGCCCAGATAAGCAGGAATTAAAACTAGACAATCAGCCAAGCAGAAAACAGTCATCAAGAAAGTACCAAAGAGAAAAACCACACCCTCACCAACCCTGGCATGACAAGCTTGTACATAAACAGGGAGCAAACCTTGCACTCATTAGGACTGATCTAATGAGTAAGGAAACATATGCAAGCAAACAACCAAGCTCAAGGAGCATCAAGGACTCCACAGTTCAACCGTGAGCCATATATATATATTCTCTTCTATTAGATCTAAATGAAAATGGCTTGATATTGTGGTTGGGGAATTGAAGGGGTAAATTTAATTATGAATGAAAGGCTAAAATATGTCAGAAAATATGAATTACCATAATCATGATTACTATGGGTACATACAAAAGTAAGAATTCATAGGCTAGTGATAGGTACATGGTATGCTTGATTGAATGGTGATAATGGAAGAACTAGCAATGAGTTTTTAGAAAAATTATGCAAGATTCTGAATAAATGTGATCCCAGGAGGAAATTATTCTGCTAGGTGACATGAACTGATGGATGGTGATGAGATATTACAAAAAAGAAAATTTAGTAGGTCATTCACGAACTTAAAAATTAGAGGATAACTAGAGAATATCTCTGCTTACAAAAAATCCCCTATGTATTTCAAATGCGTGTTTTAAGTAAAAACATAACCATATTTAACCTATAGAAGAGAAGAGAAGAGAAGAGAAGAGAAGAGAAGAGAAGAGAAGAGAAGAGAAGAGAAGAGAAGAGAAGAGAAGAGAAG
Organism: Thermophis baileyi; assembly: GCA_003457575.1. Classification (NCBI taxonomy): domain Eukaryota; kingdom Metazoa; phylum Chordata; class Lepidosauria; order Squamata; family Dipsadidae; genus Thermophis; species Thermophis baileyi. The sequence continues at coordinate 3,780,843 of QLTV01003253.1, forward strand.
AGAAGAGAAGAGAAGAGAAGAGAATTCTTTATTGGCCAAGTGTGATTGGACACACAAGGAATTTGTCTTGGTGCATATGCTCTCAGTGTACATAAAAGAAAAGATACGTTCGTCAAGAATCATAAGGTACAACAATGATAGTCAGGGTACAAATAAGCAATAAAACTACAAATAAAAGAATGAATATAAATTTAAAAGCATGAGTGGTTTTATTGTTTATGATGAAATATTGAGATAATTAGTTAAAATCTAATGAGAAGTTAGTGGTGAGGATAATGAGAAGTTCTGAATATGCAGAAGACCATTTCTTCTTGGGGGGGGGGGGAAAAACATGGAAGAAAAAGGAAAGAAATGAAAGAAAATAGAGTGAAATTAGAATTATTGTAAAAAGTGAAAAGGTCCAAATACTGTATGAACAGTACTAGAATGTAGGATAATCTCTCAACAGAATGAATGGACATAAGGGAAAGGATATGGAAGCTGCTTGAAATAAGAAAAAAAAACCAATCAGAATGTCACAGAAATGTGTGGAGTTACAAAAAAAGGAAATTGAAAATGGAAGAATCATGAAAAAGACTATGGAAGTATAAAAAGGTATTAAAGAGAATGATTTATGCAAAAAAATTAGGATAAGAAAAATACATTATATAATGCACCTTAACCACTAAAACAAGAACAAAAATAGAATATTACCAAAGAATAAAGAATGGTTAAAACTGAAAGACGCAGAAAAATGGAGCCAGTTTGGTCTTGTGATTCAGGCTAGAAACTGGGAAGCCATGAGTTCAAGTCCCGCTTTAAGCCATGAAAGCCAGCTGGGTGACTTTGCAGGATCCAATCTGAGTCGGTCACCGGGACCAGAGGCTTAGTCTTCCAAGCTTTCGGACTCGTACTGGAGCCCATCCTCAGGAAATTTCTCTCTCTCCAAAATGGTTGCTGTTCTATGATGGCTCCCTGCTTGTTCCAGAATGCTTGTGTGGATGTTAAGAGCATTTTAGTGGCAAATGTTGCATGCATCTTTGTATGCACTAATGCCATTTTCTTGGCAGAAAACCCAAATGATTTGCAGTGATGTTAGATAAGTTATATGAAGCAATAAAGAGTATGGATCTGAAAATTTATTTATTTGATTTTTAATCTTGCCTTTATTATTGTTTATAAATAACTCAAGGCAACAAAAATACTCCTTTCTCCTCCTATTTTCCCCACAACAATAACCCTATGGGCTGAGAGAGAGTGACTAGCTCAAAGTCACCCAGCTGGCTTTCATGCCTAAGGCAGGACTAAAACCCATAGTTTCCATAGGTACCTAGGCCAGTATCTTAACCACCAGACCAAGAATGTAAAAATAATGAAAATGGTGATATGTAAGGATTTGTTCCCGTCCACATTGTTAAAAGAAATTGAGAGTTGCTGGTAAATATAAAACAATGTTAGAATGGGGCAGTAAAGGGTAGGGGGGGGAGG
>QLTV01003253.1:3782699-3821673 GCA_003457575.1 Thermophis baileyi
CAGAATGTAGGTTAAATACAGAAATAAGCAGCCAGCATACAGTAATTTTGCTGAAGTGGGTTGGTCAGATAACACACAATAAATGGAAGTCTCAGATTTCAGAACAAAATACTGTATGAAGAAAGCATGAATAGGTCAAGAGAAAGGGAAGGATCAGGAAAGTGGTGATTGAATGGACTTAATGAGATCTTCAGAAAGAGTGAGGTGAGAGACTAGAAGGCTGTATCTAAAGCAATATATGCGTGTAGTGGCAGGATATTTTCCAAGGATAGAAAGTTATGGAGCGGTCTTGTGTGGTCTTGGTGGTAACTAGTTTTAGGTATGTTTCCTTATCTTTCTCATATCTCAGTTCTTTAATTTCTTTGTTTCACTATTTCTTTCTTGTTCAATGTGTATTATAGTCCTTCCCCCCCAAGGAAATAGTGTGATGAGTATGAATGTGTATTTCTTTGTTTTGTTTTGTTTTGTTTTCCCGTTGGGATAAATCTTATTATTCACTGTATCTCAGAAAATATTGGCAAGTGTACTTACATTTTATTACAGATTTAAATATGTATATAATGTGCAATTCCATGAATATCTAAACAATTTAATATGCAGTGAGGAAAAAAGGTTATTCTTTTCTAATTCAGTTCTAATCCCATTTTGGGATGTTGTGTTAGGAAAATACTCCATAGTCCCTGAATGTCATCTTAGCAATGTGGCATCCAATACAATCAAATCACCCAAAGAACCTAATACAGAATATTACTTGCTATATTTGTGTGTGTTTAGCATATCTTCAATAGAAATAATTTAATGATACGCCATTGATAGCATAAGAAAACTTCAAAGCTGTATACTCCTGATTTAAGAAAAAGAGAGTGATGAAATGATCAGAATGCAGAAACTGATTTTTAAAAAATTTGTTTCTGACTTTTTCTTGATGAGCTAACAATTTTAAATCTCATCAGAAAATAAGTGTAATACAACTTTGGTTTCTGGACAGTTATAAAATGATATTGCATTTTCCTCATACCTGCATAGTGATACACTTGGGAAATGTTCGGATCTGCAGGGAATTAATCTACTTTGTTCCTCTAATGAAGCTGTTTCCTTTAATCAAATGAAAGTCAGTAGGGGTTTGAAAGTATCTAGCACAGTTTTATTTTGTCCAGGGAGGTGGAGATGGATATATATTGTATTATCTCTATCATGTGGTGCTAGGAAATCTAGTAAAAATATTTGATTAAAAAAACAGTATAATATATTATATATACTTCACTGAATCCCTTCCAGAAATTCAAGTGTAGTCTATTTTTTAAAGGTAACCTATGATAATAAGAGGTTAACATATTCTTGCTGTTGCTAAGTTATAAAAGTACAACTTTGCTATAGGAATGCTAAACTCAAGGCAGTCTAATGGACTTGCCTAACAGCACTCAAATATATACCTCAGGGGTGAAGGGGAAAGAGATACTTTTATATTAAGGGGAATAAAAATGTAAATCAAATTTGGAATCCTTCTCCATTATTCTTTTGCAGTCTTGTCATATATTTATATACTACAGTGGTATGAACATACCATATAGATCATTAAGTAAATAACAGATTCATTCGACGTATCTAAAGCTATGTAAATATTTCATAATTATGTTGTATCAGTAGGACAGTTGTGAATTTTGAAAGTGTGTAGCTTTATTTTTACTTTACTACTTTTAATTGCTGAAATGCAATTAATTAATTACAAACTCAAGTCATACTAGCATCCTATCCAATAGCTAGTTAATTTCACACTAAAGCCTGCCAGAGTGTCATTTCTGTTGGGATCTTTACACTATGGGTTATTAAAGAGGTTTATGTGTCCAGAGGTCCAAAAGTATAAAACTGCAATTAATAATCAAACAGTTTATATTTAAGACTAATAACATAAAGACAATCAGATTTATCAAATTTCTATCCTGCCACAATCATGGCATTCTTGGTGGCTCACAAAATTGGAAACAAGTAATAATAATTAGCAATTTGGAGGGAATATTACACAAATAATAATTAAGGATAATCTTAATTACTTAAGATGCAATGCAATCAGACAAGAAGCTGTAATAGTCTATAAGAATTAAGGACATTGTTCATTGAGAAAAAGACAAAGGGGAAGTTAGATTTTTAATTCTTTGTTTTTTTATAAACAATTTAAGACAGTAAACATACCAATATTCCTTTTTCCTCCTATTTTCCACATTACAACAATCCTGTGAGGTGGATTGGATTGAGAGTGAGTGACTGGCCCAAAATGACCCAGATGGCTTTCATGCCTAAAGTGGGACCAAAACTTAGAATTAGGATTAGGACTAGAACATTAGAACTAGTTCAAAGAGTTGTTTCAATGGGGGAAAAGCGGAAAGTTTTTAGAGTAACGTTTTATTTAATGGCTATAAAAGACATGTAGTTGCGAGTAAGGCATTGGATTTTCAAAGACAGAAACATGAAATAGGGAAATTCATAGAAGTGGCTCACTTTATACAGTGTTCAACTGTAGAAGAAGGAAGAAAGAGAAACATGGAGATCCTTGGTTCAGTGAAGGATTTTGGAAGTTTCCTGCTATAAACAGAGTGAGAGAGATTTAAAAGAAGTAACATTCACAAACCTACATGAGTTAAGGGGGCACATGTTATGCAGAAATATAATTTAAGGAGAAATAAATAGAATATTTCTGGATAACACACAGAAAAACCAGGGATAATATTGCAGCTTGTGCAAGGATTTCTGATCCTAAGAGTTAGATGGTTCCTCCTGCAGTTGGAAGGAAAATCGGCATTTCTTCTGAATGACTTCAATTAAGACTTCAGCTCTGAGTAGAGATGAAAAGAGCAGCATAGCAAGAGCAAAACTCCGAAAGTTAACCAAACTAGTAAAAAAATAACCATAGAAGTGAGGATTTCCTGGTCATATGGTCCTGAAGCCAAGAGATCCTATCTTGGAAGTACTGGGGTCAAGCAAACAAGAGAACAATTGTGCCAGATCATTTCTAAACATGTAGTTAAGAAAAGACATTTCAAGGTAAGCTGATGAGTCATCGATACCTTTATATGCTTTGCTGTGACTAACACAATGAATTGTCCAGGAAGAGTTTATGACTCTGATATCTGGGGAAACCCCACAATTCATCTCCCACATACAGCAATACAGGAACTATATTTTGGCAGCACAAATCAAAATTACTACACTGCCATCGTGGGAGGGAGACTGAGACTCTCTGCTGCCATCTGGTGGCCATTTTTGATTGGCTCACATATGATCAATGTACTGCAAATGTATGGCATTTGGTGGCAGCTTTTTCTATTGTTGATTATATTCAAATTTCAGACAAGAAATACCAGCTACCCTTGCCTTTATAGCACTGTGTATTGACAGAATGGCTGTGCTGTGCCACTATAGTAAGAGTATACTTTGGGCACAGCAAGATTTAGGTTGACAGGAGTTTTAAAAGTTCTTTTTTCTGAAACGAGAAGAAAAGCAGCAAATGTGACTTTGAGGAAAAACCTAAAGAAAGATAAAAATTCAGTCCAAGTCCCATGTTTCCCTGAGGCCTACTGCTATTCCATACATTCTGGGACAGTTCAGGTTTATTCTCTGTGACAATATGAGTTTCTTCCACAGAGGATTTATAGATGAGTTATATTTCCCCCCTAGTAAAGTTATATTTTGCTTCTGGAATTGTAAGACTGGTGGTGATCACAACTCATAATTTTGTTTCATATCACAATTTCTTCCTTCTACCATCTACCTCAACAACCACAATTAGGACTGGAACTTTTGACACTAAGCTAGTCAGTCATTAAGTGAGCTGTACCCATTTTTCTGACCTTTTTTGCCCCAGTCATTACCTGAATCCAGCTTCCCTCATAATTTTTCTTCTTGGACGCCAGCTGGGAAGGTCACTCAAGTGCTTGAATCTTAATCATGTCATTGTGGGGAAGCTGCAACATTGTAAGTGTGAGGACCAATTGTAAGTGTCTTTTTTAGCACCATTGTAACTTCAAATGGTCACTAAATTAATGGCTGTAAGTTGAGGACTACCAATAATACTTTGCAGCGAGTAATCCATTGGCCTACCCTGGATTTTAGTTGTACCTAGCAGTCTGTTTTGTTCCAGGTTTGAATCCTAAATTTGGTACTGCTCTCCTCTTCTGTATACTCTGCTCCTGTCTTACCAATGATTATCAAAGTGTGCTTTTTAATTGACTCATCATTTTTGCCAGGATTTACAGTTATTGCTCTGACTTGCTGCTGCATCTTGCGGATATCACTTCCAGGTGCAATTCTGCTTTTTTATTCCTTATTTCTTCAAGCACCAAATTTGAAGATTCAAGAACCATAAAAGAGGTTGGTGTTTTATGTACAAAATTTTTGCAGCCCTGGTAAGACAATATGTTTCAATGAATCTCTGAAATGAAACTGGCACAACCAGGTAGAGAATTAAATCTAATCTAACCAGGTGCAAAGTTAAATAGAACATATTTCTGCAAATTTGAATTAAAGGTTTCCTTGACCTGTCATGTCTGACTCTAGGGGGCAGTGCTCATCTCCATTTCCTAGCCAGTGTTGTCCATACATGCTACTGATGTGCAGTTTATAAATTCAAAACAAGAAACCTGGAATATCGCAAGTGCTGAAATTTGAACACCCTTTCATTCAGTTCTCTGTGATAACATCTTTGGTAAAAATAACAACTTCCAAATATTTCTTGTAACTAAGTCTTTCTATTCTTGCTTTTGGAATCTTTTTCGTACTTTTCCTTACAGAAATCTTCTAGCTCAAAAATATCTTTAACTCTCCTTTCGTGCCCAGCATGTTTGAGATCCCCATAGATTTTTCAGTATTCAAGTCTGAGGACTCTGAAATTTAGATGAGTATTAAAAATTACTGATTGCAAATTGTACTAAATTAGAAAGAATGATGCACTCACGTTTTGAGTTAAAGAACTTAGGTTCAGGCAAATAGCTGACAGGTGTAGTTGTTTGGGCTAAAGATTAAATATGAAATACATACTTAATTGAAAGGTATTAGAAATGACTAGGAGAAGGCTATTAAGAGCTTGATAAAAGAAAAACACAATAGCTTAATGACAGTGAGGATAAACATTCAGTCTCTTATTCATAGAGCGGGTTGAACATTGCTGTTAAGAGTAATTTATTTTAATTAGCTGACGGTTGACTTTGCTGAACACTTATTATGCATGGTTCCTGTGCCTTTCATCTTGTTGACTAATTTGACTGAATTCAGGAAAGAGGATGAGAGTATCTTTGTTTAATAATTACGATGGTTTCATTTTTTTTCTCCAAAACCACACCTGCATACCTCTGAATACAAATAGCTGGGTGACAGAGAAGGACAAAGTCTTCTTTGTCTGTTCCCATAGGGAACTGGTTGGTCCTTGTGAAAAACAGGATACTAGATAACTATCGCCTCCAATATGGTCTGCCAAGAATAGGGTAACTTAAGAAAAGCTCTTAAGAATATTAAGAAGCACATACAGACCATTTGCTTTTGTTCTGTATTATTTTCAAAGCAATTTATGTTACTCTATATTGGAATCATCAATGTAACAACCACAAGAGGTAGAACAGATTGGATATTTATTTATTTTATTTGTATCCTGCCTTTTTTCCCCACAACTCAAGGTGATAGTGGTCTCTCCCCTTATTTTCCCCACAACAACACACCTTGGAGTGCAGTTTCAGAGAGCAGCTAGCCTGAAGTCACCAAACTGGCTTCCATGCTGAAGGGAAGACATATTGAAATACAACAAACTAGCAATAGAGTTAAGCAGATTTGTCTTCTGACAGAATTATACTCCTTTTCAAAGGCTTCAAATGTGGGATTAAATGACCTGAATTCATTAGAGTTTATTTTGAATAGGCATATATAAGAATCTGGCTGTATTTAAGATAAAGTTGCATTTAATAATGTATTAATTAAGTTGCATGTCATTAATGTCTTGTTAGGTGGCATGTGTCATAGTTGTCTAATGCATAATTAAGATTTATCTATATTAACTTTTTTTCTATGATGTGTATCATTAGTTTAAATCAGATCACATTTGTATATATATTTCTAAATTTGTTCTAGGAAAATTCACTTTAATAAGGATATTTTTGGATGTATTGTGCGGTAATACATATTTCTAAATGTCTTTTTTTCTTTAAAAAATATCAATTGTAAAGGAAATCTGCACAGAGAAAATCCAAAGGTTATAACTATATTCAGAGATGCACACCACTTCCATTTACATTGGAAATCACAAAATACAAATTCCATAAGCATGTGTAGCTACAAGTAATAAAATAGCAATAACTATTTTATTACAATAAGCAGCTGACTTATAGGCTGTAACTTTTCCAATATATAAAATTAGGGATGTCTATAAAGTTCTCTTCATCTAATTTTTCCCAATAATGTAATATGCTGAAATTTTACATTTTGGGTGGACCTACACTTCATTCAGATCAAGGTTTCCGTTGTTTTCGTTTCATATTTTACAGACTACTAATTTCCCCACCAGATTTGCAACTTGATTAAATCACAGTCTAGTCAGGAGCTAATTATCCTTGCACACCCAGGCAAATCTCTCGCAACCTCAGTCTGGAATCTGTGCTCATCATTATCAAAAAGTTAGGCAGAGAAGAAACAAATAGCACAAAGCCACTATACAAAATGGAATTAATGAAGGATCTGGCGATTTTGATGTTAACAGTTTTAGATAATAAACCAGGCCAGGATCTGGATAAATGTAATTCATATTGATTACACAAATGCATCTCTTTTTATTTTGTACACCTCAGGAGCTAAATATCCTACTGAATATTACCTTCAGTGGCTACTTCCACATTTGAGTGATTTGCTAGACAGAAAGACAGACCACGAAAACAGAACAAGTTGCTACCTACATCTTACAGCTCCAGCCACTCAAGCACATTAGGGATAAACTGCAGCCCATACTGGACAATAGCAATGCACTTTTTCAGGCACTTGATGGCAGCCCAATACTTGCATACAGACAGCCGCCCAACCTGAGCAGATTCTGACAGACAGCAAGAACAAATAGGACAGGGACATTAACATGAGAACCAGATCTGCTTCCCCCCCACACACACACACACATTTACACCAATAGTGCCATCAATAGCCCCAGCAGTGTCACCCCTCCCCCCTCCAAAAAATGCTAGACACACCTTCACCTCCTCTTCCTCTAAGGCAGTGGTTCTCAACCTTCCTAATGCCGTGACCCCCCGCCCCGCTGCTGCGACCCCCACCCCGCACGCAATGAGGTGACAAAGGGGGCGTGGCGGGCTAGGGCGCTCTTAGGCGACCCCTGTGAAAGGGTCGTTCGACCGCCAAAGGGGTCGCGACCCACAGGTTAAGAACCGCTGCTCTAAGGTGATCTATGCCATTATCTGTCAACCATCCTTTTTGGATTCCAGATAGGACAAACAGGCCATATTTTTCACAAAAGAATCAGTGGGCACAAAATTGATATCAGCATTCAAAATAAGTAATTGGTTGGCATAAATAGTATTTAAGTTGTCTGGACATTCTATTACTGATCTCAAAGTAGCGGGTTCCAGAACAAGAAAATTGAACATGAGACTACAGGTAGTCCTCAACTTACGACCACAATTGAGCCCAAAATTTATGTCAGTAAGTGAGAAATTTGTTAAGTGAGTTTTGCCCCATTTTACGACTTTTCTTGCCATATCTGTTAAGTGAATCACTGCAGTTCTTAAATTAGAAAAACCGTTGTTAAGTGAATCTGGCTTCCCCACTGACTTTGCTTATCAGAAGATCGCAAAAGGGGATCCCATGCCCATGGGACACAGCAACTGTCATAAATGTGAGTCAGCTGTCAAGCATCTGAATGTAAATCGTGACCATAGGGATGCTGAAATGGTCTTAAGTGTGAAAAATGGTCATAAATCACTTTTTTTCAGTGCCATTGTAACTTCGAACGGTCACTAAGCAAACTGTTGTAAGTCGGGGACTACCTGTATTGAGTTTATGTAGGTTTTAGGTCTTCTCAGAAAGTCTGAACAAACTTAGTAAGTTTTTAACACAATATAATTCTTTAATCAATAAAACACTTATAATCTGCCCCACAGGGAATTTTCTTCTTCCTCTCCCGATGTATTTAAATTCTTCATCAATTGAACCCTTCCATGTATCTTGATAAAATGAGCTATTATTCACAAAAATTTATACACCTTATATTATCGTGTTAATTTGAAAAATTGCCACTGAATTCTTTCGGATTTTGGGCTATCAGAAACTAATATGGCTGTCCTCTTATACTGGGGTTCATTAGAACATCCATCAGGAAGCTAAAAAGTTTAGAGTTTGATCAAAATGAGTTATGTTGAAGGGCGTGTCTGGGCGAAGCAAAGGGACAAATGACATCGTGATATGGCCTAAATACATACATCAGATATCATGATGTAAATTCCAAGTTATATCTTTTGCACAATGGTATGATGACACACAAGTTGTCACTTTTATATCCATGCAGCTTGTTAAGGATCCCCCTTGTGTTTTGGAGCTAGCAAAAAGCAGGATTCTGAAAGAGCTACTTTTCTAAACTTAAGTTTCAAGATTAGCATCACCTGGTTCCTTCACCTGTTGAACTTCAGTATTTTAAGTGTATATTACTAAGGCATCTACATCTCCAGAGGAACCGGTCTGGCAGAAATCTGTCACAAGCTCTTCAGTTCTCAGATAAATGATGTAATAAAGCAGCTTATTCAGATAATATTTTCTCTGGAAAGATGAAGCAGAAATGACCTATGATACTCATGTAAAAATTATACTGGTTTAGGGATGGAAGCAGAGTATGCCAAGTGCAGGCAGGGACAAAGTAGAATTGGCAGAAGCCCCAGAAGTCATTAAAAGCTCTTATCCTATCAGGCCATTTGTGGTATGCTTCTTTTTCTCTATTTAATATAGCCAGACCCTTTCAGCTGTGCTTGCCCTTTCTAATGTCTAGGAAAGTTGTATGTTACATGAATGCATATCTAGCCAATTCAGACAAGTGTAGAATGGTAATTTGATGTACAAGAATATCTAGAGTTTCAGTAGGGACTCTGGATTCCCAAGCTCCGTTTTTGCTGTCAGAGGGTTGCAGGAGGCCATCGCAGCCAAAAATGGAGCTCGCAAGGGCCGCGGGCGGCACTCCCAAGCTCCATTTTCGCTGGCAGAGGGTTGCAGGAGGCCGTCGCAGCCGAAAACGGAGCTCGCGAGGGCCACAGGCGGCACTTCCAATCTCCGTTTTTGCTGGCAGAGGGTTGCAGGAGGCCGTCGCAGAGAGCTTGGGAGCCCGTTTTCATTGGCAGAGCACTCAGGCCACCACAGGCACCCCTGATACGAGTGACGTCGAGTTGGCACGCCCACCCTGGCCATGCCCAGCCCAGCCCCCCAAGGTCAAACACAACCCTGATGTGGCCCTCAATGAAATCGAGTTTGACACCCCTGCTGTAAACAGTTGTTTCACTTTTTTCCTGTTTCCGTGTTTAAAACTCCATAAATGTTTATGAAGACCTTGGTATTTTGCTATACTAAAAAAGTAAAACAATGAATTAATTCTACAGAATTAAGGTAAACCTTGCATTGCTGTAATAAATGGACATACCTAGAGAAAAAGAATTAAGTAAAATTAGACAAAACCAAAATCGTTTTAAAATGTAACTTTGAAGTGATTATACCTACCGAATCACAAATTGTGCAGAATAAAATTGACAGGGATCATAGCACTCTTCAAGCAGCTTTTTTTTTACATTCTTTGTACCACCTACACCGCAGATATGAAAAATAAAATAATAATGTGTGTAAGAGACACAGATATGAATAATGTAAGTAAACAGACAGAGCTAACAATAATTTGACAATAGAGTTTAGCAGAAGAAAGAGACAAGAGAAAGATTGACCAAAAATGTTGTATATTTCAAGTAACTGCAAGACTGCCTCTCCCTGAGGATATCTAACCATCCTACCAGAGCAGATAGAGTGGGCACACTTCAGCTCTTTTTTTTTCTTTTTTACTTAAATATTGCCATCTGTGGGACGTTTTTCGCTGGAGTCCATGCCTTATGGAACACCCTCCCCCTGAGATCTGACAGGCCCCTACCCTTCTATCCTTCTGGAGAGCACTTAAACCTGGGTCCTCTTCTCCAAGGTGTGGGGATAGGTGAGCCCAGGGTGGGATGAGAATGTGGGTGCATCGGAGAAGTAAGTGTCGCTGTCCCACCATGCTTTTTTTTTTCAACTAGAAGATCAACTAGATCTTGTGTCATCATTTCAGAGATATTTCCTTACTGAATTCCTCAATGCCTTCAACAATAGCAGATTTTCTAATGTACTCGAAAAGTTCATTAGAAAATTCATGAAGAAATCCATAGGTTTATCTGCCTTGAAAACAGCCCTTGTTGAACTGTCGGTAAAATAAGGCCCCAGATTGTTGGGGGCAATATGTTGACTCTGTAAACAGCTCAGAGAGGGCTGTAAAGAACTGTGAAGCGGTATATAAGTCTAAATGCTATTGCTATTGCTACACTCTGAGCTTGCTTGTCTTCTTGCAGATTCGTTACCAAACTAGATAACATGCATTGATAATGTTACCTAGTTTGGTAATGAAGCATCTTCAAGAAAACAACTAAGCAACCCTGAGCGACAAAAAAATGTGTGTTTATGGATAGCTAAAGAAGAGTTTGGCATTGAAGCTCAGTTGGGGAATTCAAAGGGGAGTCCCTACAATTTTTTTAAGCTGACAATATGTATTCAGCTAACGTGAGAAGAATAAAAGTTATCTACTGGTGGCATCTTTTTTATTGTGTGATTGTGTACCTGCCTAAAAAGAACTCTCCATCTATTTACAGTGGTGCTTCAAAGTGTGTAAGACTTTCGAATTTTCAATACGTCTGCATAAGTATGACCTAAAACACGATCTGTTCTCCACACGTCCTAAAAATAGATAGAGAACCCAATTAAGCAAATGAGTCAAAAATTATATTTGCTCATTGAGTTATTAAGGAAAATGATCCAAAGCTATGTATTTCTGTTTGGCAAAAGTATAAAAACCTTTGCTTTCAATAACTGGTGTATCTCCCTTGGGGCACACTGTAGCTGCAAACTAAATGATTAGAATAATTATTGTTCAGTCCTGCTCATTGGCTTGAAGGAACTTTAGCCTGTTCCTTCTCACAGAACAGCTTCAACTCGGGGAAGATGGTGGCCTTCCATATATGAACTACCTCTCTCGTGTGTACTTCCACAACATTTTTATAAGATTAGAGTTTTCGATTTGGCCATTCCAAAACAATATCTTTTGTTCTGCTTTAACCATCCTTTGATCATGCAATTTGTGTGTCTTGGGTCATCATCTTTCTGTGTGACCCAGTTTCTCTTGACTTCAGGTCCCAGGTAGATTCCCTGATATTTTCTTTTAGAATTTGATGGCACAATTCAGAATTCATAGTTCCATCAAGGATGGCAAGCCATCCCGGTCCAAAGTAAGCCCAAACTATGATACTGCCATCATCATATTTCCCATGTGGTGGTTGTATTGAAATACAATGCTTACCTTTATGCCAAACATAACACTTTTCATTCAATTCAAAAGCTTCTATTTTGGTCTCATCCATCCACAGAACATTCTTCCAATAACCTTTTGGCTTTTCCACATGGTCTTTTACAAAATGTAGACAGGTAGAAATGTTCTTTTTGAAGAACAGTTTTTCTCCTTGCAACTCAGCCACACACCTGATTGTTGTTCAGTATTCTCTGATGGTCTTATGAATATTGACATTCTCCAATGCAAACAAGGCCTTTAGTTCCTTAGACATTACCCTGGAGTTCTTGGAAACCTCCCAGAGTACTATATGCCTTGGTCTTGGTGTAATCTTGGTGATCAGTCACTCCCAGGGCGGATAACCTTAGTGTTGAATTGCCTCCATTTGCGTACAGTCTGCCTGACAATGGACTGATGGAGTCCAAACTCTTTGGATATAGTTTTGTAATCTTTTCCAGCTGGTGAGCATCAAGAACTACAGGTAGTCCTTGACTTAAAACCACAGTTGAGCCCATCATTTCTGCTGCTAAGCAAGACAGTTGTTACGTGCATTTTGCCCCATTTTATGCCTTTTCTTGCCACAGTTGTTAAGTGAACCACTGCAACTGTTAAGCTAGTAACACAGTTGTAAAGTGAGTCTGGCTTCCCCCATTGTCTTTGCTTGTCAGAAGGTCGCAAGAGTTGATCACATGACCCCGGGACACTGCAACCGTCATAAATACGAGCTAGTTGCCATGCATAGAAATTTTGATCACGTGACCATGGAGGATGCTGCAGCATGTATGAAAAGTATGAAAAACAGTCATGACTCACTTTCTTCAGTGCCGTTGTGACTTCAGTCACTAAACAAATGGCTGTAAGTCAAGGACTACCTGTATTTTTCATAAGTCTCAGAAATCTCCTTTGTCTGAGCCCTGACCCATTTCCACATACCTGTTTTGTGAAGAAGTGCATATGTAGGAGATGAGCAGGCTGAGCCCAAGGGAGGGGTCAAACACATGACATGAGTCACTTCTTGCCCACAAGAGATCTAAGTCTAACTCACCTTAAATTCTTGGGACGATTGTCTACCGCCAATTTGCTTGGACCATTAGTAGTTCAGATTCTTGCAGAGAGCTCAAGCTTTCAATAAATCTTTATACCCATTTGAACTGCCTGGATCTCCTGATTTCCCAGCACTTGACACATACCCAGAATTCTGTTCTTTAAATAAGGCAGGGGCTCCCACATCCACACCTGATTATCAACCCATTGATTGAAATAGCTGATTTCATTTCCTCTTCAAATGAACTAATAATCCTGGAGGTAGATAATCCTTTAAGTACACATAAATATGTAGCTTCGGATTATTTTTCTCAACTAAATGAACAAGTATAATGTCTTTGATTCAATGTTTAATTAGGTTATCTAGTTTTGGGATGTGAGGACAGATCACGTTTTAGGTCACTCTTATGCAGACAAAATGAAAATTCAAAAGTGTTTAGAAACTTTTAAACACCACTGTGTAGCAAATGGAAACTTTCACTAGTGCCTGAGGACGGTGAATGAAGAATGGAATAGCAAGTGACCACACTTCGGCTGATAAGAAAGGGCATGTTTATTAAACCAAATAAAGGAGGTGTTAAAACTGGAGATGACCGGGAAACTGTAATATAAAGTATGAAGGTAAGGAGCAAACCGAGTGGAGGAAGGTGACCATCAATAACTATAAAATGTATTCTTCACCAGTGAAACTCGGAATATGTTAGATGTTCCTACAGAAATATCAGATACTAAGCTTCATGGAAGGAAAAAAAGACACTGCTAAACAAGTGATAAGAAGGTAGATCCTGCAGAATCAAAAATAAGTGATGTGTGCCCTGCAAGAAGAGCTATGATAGTTGGCAACTCACTATCTTACTAATGTAAAGAACAGAAACAGATATGTGCTGGCAGGCCCTTGGATTTTGATTTATGCTGCTTCATATGGAGCATGGACAAAGGATTTGATAGAATTTCTTCAACACTAGTCAAGACCATCAACGTTTTATTTAGAAACTTTATGTCATCCACTCTGGTCAATATCTTAACAAATAAAACAAATAACTATAACAAATAAAAATACAAACTATAACAACTTGAAAGCTGTATCCCTTCTTGCTAAGTCCATGTGGGATTATTCAGTTGATTGGAGTATAGCAATCTAGCAGAAGCAATAGGAAAAAGAATTGCATTCCATGTTAAATGATACAACACTTGTTCAGAAATCCTAGTGAATTATCCTGGCAATGTTACAAACTTTTTGCTAAAATAAGAGGCGGAAATAAAAGCAATGTTGCTCAGCCAAAAGGAAGATATAGATTATGCTTTTCAGAAGTAAATTACAGATATTTCAGAGAGAGAGAGACATAAAATAGTAATGATGGAGAACTTTAATTACCCTAACATCTGTAAGAGCAAGCTCTGCCAAGTGTAGTCCTTTTAGGAAATTCCTGGCTATCAACTATTCACAACAATGAGAGAAATCAATTGAATCAAAGCGGAATGAATAGGATGAGTACAATGCTTGTTTTCTTCACCTGAAGGGAAACTAAGTATTGTTGAATGTAGTAGCAATAGCAATAGCACTTAGACTTATATACTGCTTCACAGTGCTTTACAGCCCTCTCTTAAGTGGTTTACAGAATCAACATATTGATTCGCAAAAATCTGGCTCCTCATTTTACTGACTTCAGAAGGATGGAAGGCTGAGTCAACTTTGAGCCAGTCAGGATCAAACTGCTGGCAGCCGGAAGTCAGCAGAAGTAACCTGCAGTACTGCATTCTAACCAATGTGTCACCACGGCTCTTATATTCTTTAACAGAACAATAGAGTTGTAAGAGACCTTGGAGGTCTTCTAGTCCAACCCCCTGCACAAGCAGGAGACCCTACACCATTCTGGACAAATGGCTGTCCAATCTCTTCTTAAAAACTTCCAGTGATGGAGTACCCACAGCTTCTGAAAGAAAACTGGTCTAACAGTCAGGAATTTTCTCTTTAGTTCTAGGTTGGTTCTTTCCTTAATTAGTTTCCATCCATTGCTTCTTGTCCTTCCTTCTAGTGCTTTGGTGAATAGGTTGCCCCCCCTCTTCTTTGTGGCAGCCCCTCAAATATTGAAACATTGCTATCAAGTCACCCCTAATCCTTCTTTTCACTAGATTAGAAATAATATCTGCAACTGTTTTTCATATGTTTTAGCCTCCAGCCCCTAATTATCTTTGTTGCTCTTCTCTGCACTCTTTCCAGAATTTCAAAAACTTCTTTATATGGTGGTGAGCAGAACTGGATGCAATATTCCAAGTGTCTTGGTCTTACCAAGGCATTATAAAGTGGTACTAACACTTCATTTGATCTTGATTCTATTCCTCTGTTAATGCAGCCTAGGATTGCATTGGTTTTTTTGGCGGTTGCAGCACACTGCTGGCTCATATATAAGTGATTATCCATTAAGACTCCAAGATCCCTTTTGCAACATTTAATGAATGCTTTGGAGTTCAAGAAAGTGTATTTTGTTGATCTCAGAACAATCATTTAATAAGATTCTATGGCTAAAGAAGCTAATTTAAAAAGGATCAAGTTGGAGAAAGGAGGTACTAAAAACATAATTGCAAACAGTTTCAATAAGAAAAACTACAGAAGACAACAAAAAAACCAATAAACTTGCCCCAAAATCTTAATGAAATTGGATTTTTTTTTAAAAAAAACACACACACACATTTAAATCAAAGAAAAGAGTTTTTAAAATCAAATCCAGTTCCATTAAGTCAGTCAGGTTTCACAACCAAGGAGCCTGACATACCACAGAGTTTACCAAAAACAGAGAAGTATTGATCAAAAAGACATTTCAATAGAAACAGACAGTACAATTCATAGGCTTTGTGTGGAAATCTCTGATAATTAAAATAAATGAGGGAATTGGGCTTATTTGGATGGACCATGCTCAAATTTAATCAGTCTCCAGCTTTCTTAGAATCACTGGAGCTGAGGAAGGCCCTTCCTGCATATTTCAATCATAACATCAGTGATACCATAAGCCCTTCAGTTCAGAAAGGTGCTTACTCTCACGAATGAAGGCAAATATAGGTACTTATTCTAAGTACGGGATTTCATATCAAGCCTTTGCCCACAGTAATCTCAGGATAAAGTTAATGCAAATCTTTTCAGCTGTTTACAGTAGAGCAGCATGATCAAGTATCTGCCCCTAAAAATTATCATAGTTACTATAGCACCGTCTATTTAGCATTCTCTAAATGCCTCTCGCCTAGCCTCCCCTATAAATCATTGAAACATAAGAAATTATCAAATTCTTGATAGTTCCTGATTTACGAGCGTGTTAAGATTTCCATCTCTTTCGATTTACCACTACCAGCTGTCATAAGCCTGGCATAGCGCTAATTCTTTTTAATAAAAGCATTAGACCTGTTTGAGCCATCACAAACTACACAGCAGTCACATTCATCTACATGACCTTCATTTTTTTCCCTCATCCAAATTCCAGGTTAGTCAGCTGCATCTTCCATTAGCTGTCTCATTTGCACGTTGCTGCCTGCAATCCGTAAGGGGCAGGGATTCAATCTTAAATTGTTCTATCAGTTCTGGCCCACAGAAAGCCTCTCTTTAAGCAAGGATTAGGTAGTTCAAATGAGGCACGTGTGAGGAAAAAAAAGTGGGTTAAACATGAAAAAGGTTTCAGTCAGGTAGTACAAGTGGTAAAATAAACAGCGATTCCACATATTCACCAAATGAGCTAGCAATTTTTAATGGCTTTTATTGTTAACCTAGATTATACTTTTTTGACCCATTGGGAACGGAATAATAAAACAAAGTGAAGCTTCCAGAAATAAGAACTTGCACTAAAATCTTACTCTGAAGGTCTTTTCAACTACAAATATGAAATAATATTAAACTTCACTTTGCATTATTGTGATTCTTTGTTCGTACAAATTGATTTTCTCTCATTGTAAGCTGCTTGCAGCTGCAGTTTATATATCGCAGCCTTCTTATTGGCATGTAAATCTTATCTGCTTACTGTTGGTGTGGTTTCCACTTCATCAAGTAGTATATAAATATTATACTTATAATATAAAACTATTATAAAATACTTACAATATACTACGTATACTATAGCATATAAATATTTGTTGATGTTCCACAGTATATTCTATCATCTTTGTGGTAACTGCCAGATCTTCTTTTTGACCTTGATTACTTTTATACACTTTTTCCACGTCTTCCACCTAACATTTATGTCAAGCATATCTGTTTAAGGTAGTTTCTTTTTATCCCTTAAAAAAACCTCTTTAAGGCTTTTCTTTTCAGCAACCCACTTTGTATTGTGCGTCTCCTATTTAATCCCTCTTTCAGTTCTGTCTCTTTGCAAATCTTTCAAATATCAGCTACCGCTCCAAAGAAAGATCGTTACTACTTTATATACAACAAATTGAAAAGATTGCTGATAAATATATATTCAAGAAAAGGAATGATCTCTCAGCTTATCCTGAAACACAATGAAAATTCTCAAGAATAATTTCATGGAACAAGCTCTCCCTTGCAAAAGGGAAGTTCTTATTATGCAGAGTTAATTAGTAATGTTAATTGTTATGTATCTTCTCTTTGGCTTACAGAATAACAAATGAAACAGAGGAACATTTTAAACATAGTATTGCTTTGCTATATTCAGGATATGGAGGGCTTCCATTCACATTTGAAGACATAAAAGATGCACTTTTGACCTGAACAGCATGAAACACAACTTCCTAATAATTGTGTATCGTCTGGCAAGAGTTCATTCAAAGCTGCAGGATTTTTTAAAGGAAATTGTCAATTCCTACTTCAAGAACTGACTCCTGCAATAGTCTTACCTGGATAGTGGACAAATTATGAAAGAGGCAAAATTCTCCTCTAGAATAGGCACTACTAATCGTTGATTAGTTGGCTGGCAAGGCTGCAGATAGTTAATCTGTTGCCACCATTAAGAATTATGCTAACTCTGACCTTTCATTTTCCTTTAGGGAAACCAGAACCATGAAATTTGGTATCTACTACTCAGCCACCTCTTTAGCTAAAGCAGTAATAACAGCCCAGTCTCTTTTAAGGATATGAATATTTCATTTGAATATAGTAGTTTTCTTTGCTATGATTATAAGTGCATATATACAATACATTTAGGTCTACAATCTTAATGAAAAATATCCATAAAATTGCAGCTGGTTATATCATTTGGAGGGAGCGCAATGGCTCAGTGGTTAAAGACACTGAGCTTGTCAGTTGGACAGCCTGGGTTCGAGACCCGGGCACCATGCAATAGGGTGAGTTCCCATTCCTGCCCCAGCTTCTGCCCACCTGACAGTTTAAAAGCATGCAAATGCAAGTAGATTAATAGGTACCACTTTGGTGGGAAAATAATAACATTCCTTTGGCATATATAGCCATGCTGGCCACATAACCACAGAAAATATCTTCACACAACACTGGCTCTCTCAGCCAAGAAATGGAGATGAGCACCGTGCCATAGAGTCTGATATGACTGGACAAGGAAGCTTTTACTGTGATATCATTTGGAGCCAGAGTAAACCAGGGTCACCATACCTGCCCCCTTCCCCACTATATGGCTATTCTTGAACTGCTAGAAAGTGAAAGTATCTTCATTGGAAATTAAGGTAATACCTGATTATATTACAAAAAGCAGCCTCAAAGTTAAGAATCTCCCACCACATGTGATGAGTTGGAACTGGGAATTGGATTTATGGAGTTTGATGGCGGTTTATATGTAAATATTTAATGAATCACAGGACAAGCAAACGTTCAAAAAGGAAGGAAATTTGGCAATGGAAGATTTGTCGGCCTTCAATTTGGGAGGAGAGAAAGAACAGGAAGAGGGAGGAAGGAAATAATCATGTATTTTTCATGACATTATATGCCTTAACTGGGAGGGAGGGAGGGGGGGGGGAGGGAAGGAAGGAAGGAAGGAAGGAAGGAAGGAAGGAAGGAAGGAAGGAAGGAAGGAAGGAAGGAAGGAAGGAAGGAAGATCATATATATTTTATAATGTTATATGCCTTAACTGTCCTTAATGAATTTAAGTAAGGTTCTGTAGCAATCCGCTACATTTATTATACCTGTGAAATATAAATTTAATTTACTTATATGCAGTAACATAGCATTGTGCAATATCTAAAGCAAAATAACATTTCTTAGATTATCTATGAATAGTTCTATGAATAATGTATACAAGTATTAAAATGCAATCACAGGATGCTCTTATGCTTTTTACATTTTCTTCTAACTTTGATCTCTGAAGGAAACTAATATTAACAGCAGCTTTTGAAACACTTTGCTTTGTGTATCCAAAGCAAACACCAAAGGCTTGAAATGAATGTTTGCCTAACAATATCATAACATTCCTAAATTTATTACAAGCAGAGTAAGGATACAATTCAGGTAATACTAGTTAAAATATATAATTTAAGTGTGTGTGTGTGTGTGTGTGTGTGTGTATTATATATAATTTAAATAAACACAGAAAACCAGGACACCTATTAAAATTCAAGGTTAAACACTTTAACATGTTTTAAACCCTTTCAGTGCTGTGTGTTGGTACAGTAAAGACTTAGAAGCTGTTGAGCCCTTTTTGTTTTGTAGTCCTCAGCTTACGGTTGCTTAATAACCAGTCGACATTACAACAGCTTTTTAAAAAGCTTCTTATGACCCGTCCTTGGAAGTTATGAGTGCTGCGCACACAACCCAGTCATGTGGTCCTATTTTGGGTGCTTCGCAACCTTCTCACATTTGCAACATGACCATGATTTGCAATGTTTCTTGGCAGTTTCTGAAGGGAAAAAATGCCTGTTGAAAGTGCTGGATTTGCAACAACCATATGATTGTTGTTGTTGGGGAAAAGGAGAAAGGAGTATTAGATATGTTTGTCACCTTGAGTTAGAACCAGTTTGGTCTAGTGGTTAAGGCATCAGAGACGGTGAGTTCTAGTCCTGCCTTAGGCATGAAAGCCAGTTGGGTGGGCCAGTCATTCTCAGCTCAACCCACCTCACAGGGTGGTTGTTGTGAAGGAAACAGAAAGAGACTTAGGATAATTTGTGCATCGAGTGAGAACTCTGGGTTAATTTGTTCATTATTCATTGCTTTGTTTTCCTGGCTGTCCACAGGAATTCAATACTCGATCTTTTCAGTCCACCACCATATGACATGCTTTCCATGAATTGTTTTTCTTGGGTGATAACATTTATTGGTATCCATTTCCATTTTATTATTCAGCTTATCACTGTCATTCTACCACTTCAGTTTCAGACATCATAGGTTGACAGCCCTTTTTACAAGAATTGCTTTTACTTTATTTGCTTTTCATTTCTTGAAGTTGGAACTAGTTCTGAAAATTCAGAAGTTGTTGCTAAGACCTACTGAATCATGATTGTGTTTAAACTGATAAGAACAAAGTCCATTTGGAAGGTGTGACATACAGTAGTGTTAGGGACCATATGCAAAACAGATTGTTGTGGAAGGCCAAACCAACAGGGTCACCGCTGTTTCTGCCACTGCCACACACCCCCACTGTCACTGCCCACCACTGCCCTACCCACCATCCCCTCACTGCCACCTTACTCTTATTGTTTGCCAATGATCACTCTTGTTTCACAAGCCCTAATAGTCTGTCCCATAAAAAACAGTTCCAAAAAAAAAAAAATTGCATGCGAGGCAAACTCTTGTATTTTCCCTATATTCCAGATATTATAAGAATTGTGCAGGCAGAAATTTAATAAGTGCAGGTTTCTGTGAGTTTTGGAGCATGAGTTAAATTACAAGCATCTTTTACTCTCATTAAAACTCAAAGTTTGTTTTGTTTTTAGTGTGGAAAGTTTGTTTTGTTTTTAGTGTGGAATATTATCATAACATGTAATAAGATTTGTTGAACATAACAGAGTTACAGGAGCACATTGGAAATAAGGGCATGACCCTTCTTTGTTTACAACAGAGAATTCCCATTGGGTCTTTGATTTAATATATTGCTGTTTCTCCAGGCTCATACACAAAATTTTGTGAAACTGCTAAGCTTGGAAGGAAGTGGAGCCTTTAGAATCTTTATAAATGTTGCAGAAATAACATTTTTTCTTGTTATGGGCAAGCGTGTTGCCATACATTTGGGCAGCCAAGGACTTAATATATTTTAAATCCATTTTATATTTAAATCCATTTTAGCAGAAAAAGATTTGCTTGTACAAGGATGATAGATTGTATCTCATATTTGAACATGTTCATATACAACTATGTTTTTAATATAGGATAGTTTCAGAAAAAGATCTACCTAAAGATACGGTGGCCTTCGTGTTAAAATTATTGACAGTACATTTGGCTGATCATTCCATTTAGACTATATTTGTTGTTTCAGTTAAATTCTTTTATCAGACTTGCGTTTCTTGTCATTGTGCGTCTGTTTCCTTCTTTTGTTTGGAGCTTTTTAACAATAAACCACTCTGGATGTAAAACAGAATCTAAGAATACATTTTAAATGAGGAATAAAAAGTTTTTTTTTTTAATGTTCCATACTGAAACTGTTTTGCTGAGCAAATGTTCCCTGCAGCAAGAGAAGTTTGGCTAACCTTTTACAGCATGTTATCCTTCAATCACAAGTCAGGCACAATTTTGATATGTAAGCTGATTTGGCTGCAGAGAATGGATATAATTTGGTGCAGCTGGTTTTTTTTTCTTTCTTTTTTTATTCTTATTATTGCTGCTCATATATTACAGAAGAAATGATAGGGCATAAATTCAATAAATAAATTACAATAAACAATTTCACTTATAATATTCATCTATAAATTGTAGCAGTTGCTATTTTTCCAAAGAGAAAAGCATATACAGTAGGTCACAGAAGTGAGTACCAGCCCCTCACATTTTGTAAATATTTAAGTATATCTTTTCATGTGACAACACTGAAGAAATGACACTTGGCTATAATGTAAAGTAGTGAGTATACAGCTTGTATAACAGTGTAAATGTGCTGTCCCCTCAAAATAACGCAACACACAGCCATTAAAGTCTAAACTGCTGGCAACAAAAGTGAGTACACCCCTAAGTGATAATGTCCAAATGGGGCCCAAAGTATCAATATTTTCTGTGGCCACCATTATTTTCCAGCACTGCCTTAACCCTCTTGGGCACAGAGTTCACCAGAGCGTCACAGTTTGCCACTGGAGTCCTCTTCCACTCCTCCATGACGACGTCACGGAGCTGGTGGATGTTAGAGATCTTGCACACCTCCACCTTCTGTTTCAGGATGCCCCACAGATGCTCAATAGGGTTTAGGTCTGGAGACATGTTTGGCCAGTCCACCACCTTTACCCTCAGCTTCTTTAGCAAAGCAGTGGTCGTTTTGGAGGTGTGTTTGGGGTCGTTATCATGTTGGAATACTGCCCTGCGGCCCAGTCTCCGAAGGGAGGGGATCATGCGCTGCTTCAGTATGTCACAGTACATTCATGGTTCCCTCAATGAACTGTAGCTCCCCAGTGCCGGCAGAACTCACGCAGCCCCAGACCATGACATTCCCACCACCATGCTTGACTGTAGGCAAGGCACACTTGTCTTTGTACTCCTCACCTGTTGCCGCCCACACACGCTTGATACCATCTGAACCAAATAAGTTTATCTTGGTCTCATCGGACCACAGGACATAGTTCCAGAAATCCATGTCCTTAGTCTGCTTGTCTGCAGCAAACTGTTTGTGGGCTTTCTTGTGCATCATCTTTAGAAGAGGCTTCCTTCTGGGACGACATCCCTGCAGACCAATTTGATGCAGCGTGGGGCGTATGGTCTGAGCACTGAGACTGACTCCCCACCCCTTCAAACTCTGCAGCAATGCTGGTAGCACTCATACGTCTATTTCCTAAAGCCAGCCTCTGGATATGACGCTGAGCACAGGCACTCAACTTCTTTGGTCGACCATGGCGCGGCCTGTTCTGACTGGAACCTGTCCTGTTAAACTGCTGTATTGTCTTGGCCACCGTGCTGCCCAGTGCCCAGTATGAGAGCGTGAGAGTGATAACACCAAATTTAACACACCAGCTCCCCCTTCACACCTGAGACCTTGTACCACTAACGCGTCACATGACACCAGGGAGGGAAAACGGCTACTTAGGCCCCATTTGGACATTATCACTTAGGGGTGTACTCACTTTTGTTGCCAGCAGTTTAGACTTTAATGGCTGTGTGTTGCGTTATTTTGAGGGGACAGCACATTTACACTGTTATACAAGCTGTATACTCACTACTTTACATTGTAGCCAAGTGTCATTTCTTCAGTGTTGTCACATGAAAAGATATACTTAAATATTTACAAAATGTGAGGGGCTGGTACTCACTTCTGTGCAAAGGTGGTATTCTGCCGGTTCGGACTGGTTCAGGTGAACCGGTAGCGGTGTTCTATTTAGCCACGTTTTCGAGGCAGGGCACATGCACGGAAGGTGCGAGAGAGAGTAAAGCGCATGCGCGGGCAGCTTTGCACATGTGCGGAGGTGGCATGCGCGCTCACATTTGCGAACCGGTAGGGAAGGTAAGTGAATACCACCCCTGCTTCTGTGACATACTGTATGAGTGCTGGCTAGTTGATAAGGCTGTGACTAGTGCTGAGAGACATCTGGCTTATGATTGCAGTTTAATTTCAGTAATTGTACACTATTTGTTCTATATTCTTTGAACATTTATAATTACTTAGGAAGAAAATAAATATTTTCAGCTGTACAAGTGTTTCACATGACCTGTTTTCTTCAGCCTGAATGGTAAATATAAACTGTTATCTTGCATACTGACAGCACGTAATTAAAACACTATTAGAGTTAGGATACTGTTCTGATTTTTCAAACAGTAAAATTCTATATTTGAAACAGAATGATTGGGTTTCATGCAGAAAGTTAATCCAGAAGGGATAGAAAAATCAAAACAATTATACTGGTGTAATTCGGGAGCAAAATCCTCTGGTATTTGAAGGAGCAAATAACTAGAATATTTATTCAATATGCTTGATAATTCTGTTCTATTTCTTGAACTAAAAGCCATCTGCATGGAACCCATTGGCACAATTACATATTAATATATTCTGAAACTCAACTCTGATCTAATTTTTGTGGTTTTGAATACTAAATATACAGCTTTGCTGTATTTTGAACAGTATATTTGAAAACTGAATTCATTTCATTTGGCTTATATTTGGGGTTTTATTCTAAAGTAATATAATTGGCATGTGTACCACTGCACATGTGGTTACAGTGTAGCAATGGTACAAAATGCATTGCTGGCATTTGGGAAAGGGTAAAACTCCAGTTGACATTTTTGCTGAAAAGTAGCTATTTAAGTAAATTTGCATTAATAATGCTGATATCCAAAGTGTTCATGTTATCAGCAACTCTGTCAAGCTTGTTTAATTCTGACTTAATTTAATAAAGAAAAGCTCAATATGTATTTTTCAGAATTGTGGCTGCTTATTGTTCACTTGATTGAGGTCACTTGATGAAGCTGAAAAAAAATAGAATCAACTCCAATGAGGTGCTAATAATTGTTTTATTGTATATGAAAAATTAGTAGTAAAAATGCCTTGAACTAAAATATAGCCTTCTTTTTGCACTGCTTCTTTTCACATCGCAATATTGGCTGGAAATTGTATTTATTGAAGTCCAGTACATCTGCAGAACTCCAGCTGGGAACATGCTATGGCTAAAAATGAACCCTGATAATTATTGGTGTGTATTCTCTACATAAAATATTTTTTTAATAGAGGTATATTTTTAATAGAGACAATTTGGTGTAGTGGTTACTGGCCTGGAAATCAGGAGACGGTGAGTTCTAGTCTTCTCTTAGACATGAAAGCCAATTGAGTAACTTTGGACCAGTCATTTTCCCTCCCTCCCTCCCTCTCTCTCGCTCTCTCGCTCTCTCTCCCCAATCCACTCACAGGATTGTTGTTGTGGGGAAAATAGAAGGAGGAAGGAGTAGTAGGTATGTTTGCCACTTTGAGTTACATATAATGATCAGGCTTCATGCAGAAAGTCAATCCAGAAGGTGTAGAAAAATCATACTTGTAATAAAGGCAGGACAGAAAAATGAATTAATAAATAATATTAGCTGCTTTTAAAGGATCAAAGGGAAAGAAACACTGCTGAATAAAATGTGAAGCACTACAAGTATTCCTTGACTTAAGACCACAATTGGGACTGAAACTTCCATTGCTAAGCAACATGGTTATTAAGTGAGTCATGCCCAATTTTACAACTTTTTTTGCTGTAGTCATTAAATGAACCACATCATTTTTAAGCAAATCTGGCTTCACCCATTGCCTTTGCTTGTCAGGTAACATCTGGGAAAGCTAGGATACCCCCCACACACACACCAGGACACTGCAACCATCATAAATACATGCCAGTTGCCAAGTATCTAAATTTTGATTATGTGACAGTGAGGACACTGATTGTATGAGGGCCAGCTATAAGTCACTTTTTTCAGTGCCATTCTAACTTTGAATTATCACTAAACAAATGGTCATAAGTTGAGGACTATATTTAAATGTTTTTGAGATACATATATGAAAACGGAACATTTACATTCAGCCATTTGGTAACAAACTCTTGCTCTGTGATTCCAACGATATGGAGAAATATTGGTGTGCAGTACATGTATAAAATGTTCCATTTTACAATATTGAAATAAAATAATTTGTAAACTTTATGCTGTATCTGTAAAGTAAAATACCGGTAAGTAGCTGAAAGTCAACTGAGAAATAGCTTTAAGAAAAAGAAGCAAAGAAGCCACTTTAGTGAACGAAAGTGCTATGCATATAGCAAGTGTATTCTCCATAGGCCTCATTAATGCAGTTTTCAAATATACATGGTAAAAAATCAGTGACACAAGCTCTACTCACTGGAAGGTCTAATTTCGACTGATATAGCAGCCAAATCTATCTGGCTCTAAAGCAGGGGTCCCCAGTTCCTGAGTCATGGCCCAGTACTGGGCCACAGCCCGTGGGGAACCGGGTGAGGCGCACGCAAGAGGTGGACAAGCACATGAGCACGCAAAGCTCCATTTGCGCAAGAGTGAAACCATCCTCTCCCCCCCCTCCGTTGTCGCTAGTCTGCAGAGCTGGAAAGGTTGGGGACCACTGCTCTAAAGGGTGCAGAAAGGGGTTCTCCACCCGTACCATAAGTGCTGAAAAATAAGATCAGGGAAAAGAGAACGAGATGCTGGGTGTCAGCACACTTGGTGGACTTCTCCTACCCCCAGCCTATATAAAGAATGGACAAAATCAATGAAAATTACTTGGATTTCTGGAGCAGAGTGCCTTAATGGTCTCTTTTTTCCCCTTCAGCATTTAATCTTTCTGGGCAAAGTAGCAACCCTGGCTTTTGCCTCACTGTATGAACTGAAATGCTGAAAAACCACAAAGAAAGTTATGATTGGGAAATGGTTTCAAATTTTGGGCCAGACGGCTTTGTAAAGTAGAAAATTTGGACAGAGAAACTTTAAAGTTAGCAATTATTTAAAGTTACTTTCTAAGAAAACATCCTTGACATTGGACAGCCACTTGTCTGAAATGGTATAGGGCAGGAGTGTCAAACTCGCCACGTCACGTTGCCGTCACATGACGTTTCATGACGTTTTTCCCATTCGTGGAGCTGGGGTGGGCGTGGCCTGCACGTGATGCATCCGGCCCGTGGGCTGCCACTTTGACACCCCTGGTATAGGGTTTCCTGTTTGAACAGGGGGTTGGACTAGAAGACCTCCAAGGTCTCTTCCAACTCTGTTATTTTGTTAAGATTGGTGCTTACAGGAAAAACAAAACTTTATTTGGGAACTAACATGCTGGTAAGAGAATTATTTAAATCAATTTCTTGCTTGAAAAAGATAAAAATGAGGTTTTGGTTTTAGGATTATTAGATTTCTTATGATTATAGAAATATTGTGTGTTATTATTAGATACATATATTGTATACTGTTCAGGTTTATGTTTAATCTTAGAATAAGTGGTCATTTTTTATTTATTTATCTATTGAACTTATTTGCCACCCATCTCGTAACAAAATGACCCTGGGAGGCTTACAGCATTGAAACATTAAAATCCTAACAAATAAACATCTTTAAAAGAGGAAAAAATAGAAATCCCAATCAAGATATAGTTAATAGATGGGGAGGGGGGGAACAGGATGCACGGGGTGTGGGTGAGAGGTGGGATTGCCCTTTAATTCAACAACCATCTCCAATGTGATGTTCCCCGTTAGGGGTCCCAAGCCATCTGGCAGAACCAGGTCTTCAGGTTCCTGAATAAGGTCAGAAGGGTGGGAGCCAATCTCACCTGGGGTGGGAGGGGGGTAAGATGCTCCATTTTGTTATATACTTTTAGGATTTTTTGGGATGTTTAGTTTGTGTATTGTTTATGTGATCTTTTTATTTTAATTTAGCATAATTTTATTACATTTTTGTATCTGTACTGAAGAAAGTCGGAAGTCAATTCTTTTTGTGTTCTCTTTTCTTTTTCTCTCTTATTTCTTGACACTTTTTAACTTCTTCCCCTTTGATCCTCTCCCTGTTTAATCTTTTATGTTTTTGTTACTTCGTATTTTAT
This sequence comes from Thermophis baileyi, assembly GCA_003457575.1. Classification (NCBI taxonomy): domain Eukaryota; kingdom Metazoa; phylum Chordata; class Lepidosauria; order Squamata; family Dipsadidae; genus Thermophis; species Thermophis baileyi. Next base: position 3,809,926 of record QLTV01003253.1, read on the forward strand.
CTTTCTTTCGAACGTAATAAAGTTGATAAAAAAGAAGAAAAGAAAATTATTTAAGTTTATCTACAGCAAAGAACCTATGTTGTGTTTTACATTAAAGAAAAATACCAAATCAAATATTTAAACTACAGAGATTAAAGAATTTAACAGAGAAGAGAAGGAAGAGATGACAGTTTGAGAATGTATAACAAGTAGGAGGCATAGTATATAGAGATGTGTAATGTAAGTCTTTTAGATAAAAAAAGGAGTTTAAAGTGTACCTAATTGCTAACTATCTAGAGTTTATGTACTGCTGCCAGTGGTCAATATGTGTGCGCTGTAGGTATAGGAACCTGGTACAATATGGAAAATTGAATTTCAACCCCAAATACATTTAATTGCTTTTATCTCTGTAGGGAACTCTAATCATGCAAGTGTTATTTCTTCATTCACAGTTTGATATGATGCATGATATCATTTATGCACTCGTGAAAATCTTTCCTTTGATTGGATCCTAAATATAGGATCAATACTGCTATGGCCTCTTTATAGTTGGTGTTCAATGTATGGTAATTACTTACTAAATAAAGTACCTTTGGATGCTGTTGCCTCCACAACCCCACAGAGGCGTACGTTGTAATTCACAAACACCCAACTGTAATTGAAATAATTATTTGTATTAAAATCCTATAATTATAGTTCCTTATGCAGTCTTATTAATATATCTTGATAGAAACTCAACCAAATTGGATTTCAACCAACTAAGAAGAAAAAATCTGCATTAATCTTTCTAATCTTCACATTTTTACATTCAAAAACATAAGAACAAAGTTGTTCTTACCTAATGGCTGTCCTCTTTAGCAACTATTCAAAGTTATGATGACGCTGAAAAAACTAACTTGGGCAATCGGTATACTCAGGGTTACAATTGTTGCAGGATTTTTGGTGCCACGTGATCAAAATTAGGGCACTTCTCAACTGACCAGCCCTTACAACTGTTGCAGTCTCCTGCAGTAACGTGATTGCCTTTTACAGAATAGAATAGAATAGAATAGAATAGAATAGAATAGAATAGAATAGAATAGAATAGAATAGAATAGAATAGAATAATAGAATATATTTTTTTTATTGGCCAAGTGTGATTGGACACACAAGGAATTTGTCTTGGTGCATATGCTCTCAGTGTACATAAAAGAAAAGATAAGTTCGTCAAGAATCACAAGGTACAACACTTAATGATAGTCCGGGTACAAATAAGCAATCAAATCATAGTAGGAACCAGTCAATATAAATTGTAAGGCTACAAGCAACAAAGTTACAGTCATACAGTCATTTGTGGGAGGATATGGGTGATGGGAATGATGAGAAGATTAATAGTAGTGCAGACTTAGTACATGCTTCATAACTGGCTTCAATAAACAGAGTTAACTGAGAAGCTGGCAGTAAAATTACGAGTTGTGGTCACATGATGTCTCACTTAAGAACTGCAGGTGATGTGCTTAATGACCACAGCGGAATGAGGCAATCCTTCACGGTCACTTCATATCTTGTTTAATTACCACATTGTTTAGTGACAAAGCTGCCAATCCAGGGGTGAAATCCAGCAGATTCTGGAGAACCGGTAGCGGAAATTTTGAGTAGTTCAGAGAACCGGCAAATACCACCTCTGGCTGGCCCCAGAATGGGGTGGGAATGGAGATTTTGCAATATCCTTCCCCCAGGAGTGGGGTGGGAATGGAGATTTTGCTATATCCTTCCCCCAGGAGTGGGGAGGGAATGGAGATTTTGCAGTATCCTTCCCCTGCCACGCCCACCAAGCCACACCACGCCCACCAAGCCACGCCCACAGGTAGTAAAAAAAATTGGATTTCACCACTGTGCCAATCCTAACTCTGTTCATTAGGCGAGAGGTAAAGTACTTTTCTTAGAGAAGATACTACAGCAAATTTAAAACAAGTAAATTGATTTGAAAGCCAGATTTAAAATGATGATCAGTATGAAAAGGGAGAAGGTACCTTCCTGGAAAAAGCCCCACAACCATGCCAAATTCAAGTCATTAGTTCATCGTTTTTAAAATATTTCATATTATTGACCTGTAGTGATCACCAATTTGCTCAACTGACTTAAAACTAATAACTCAGTCAAGCTATTGAAGAGTGTTTGTTGATCAAGAAAACCAAAGAAATTCTTGCATATGAACTGAATTAAAATTTTAGCCAATATTTGTACACAGGTAGTCCTTGACGTGCAACCACAATTGAGCCCAACATTTTTGTTGCTAAGCAAGGGAGTTGTTGAGTAAGTTGTACCTAATTTTACAACCTTTTTTGCCACAGTTAAGCAAATCACTGCGGTTATTAAGTGAATCATGTGGTCATTAAGTGAATCTAGCTTCCCCCATTGACTTTGCTTCTCAGAAGCAGCTGGGAAGGTTGCAAATGGTAATCACATGACCCCGACACTGAGCAACTAGCAATAGCAATAGCACTTAGACTTATATACCACTTTATAGTGCTTTACAGCTCTCTCTAAGCGGTTTACAGAGTCAGCATATTGCCCCCAACAATCTGGGTCCTGATTTTACCCACCTCGGAAGGATGGAAGGCTGAGTCAACCTTGAGCCGGGGAGATTTGAACTGCCGAACTGCAGCTAGCAGTCAGCTGAAGTAGCCTGCAGTACTGCACTCTAACCACTGCGCCACCTCGGCTCTTAAATACATGCCAGTTGCCAAGCACCTGAATTTTGATCACGTGACCGTGGGGATGCTGCATAAGTGTGAAAAGTGGTCAAAAGCCACTTTTTTTTGTAACTTCGAATGGTCACTGAATGATTGGTTGTAAGTCGAGAACTACCTGTATACTCCTAATATTGGGGAGGAATTCTAATGAATGTGGGAGAAAAGGAACCGTGCGGAATCCTCTTGCAACTTTTTAGCAAAAGGAGTGATCCCTTGCCATGACACTCTGCTCGTATTACCTGAGGATTAGAGAAGATCAAACAGAAATTGGTATCGCTCTAGTCATAGTTAGAATTTCTTTGAAGAGTTGTTGAAGGAAAAAAAACCCTCTCATTCTCTCATTGATATTTCTGTATTAGAAACATTCTGATACGTGTCTTGGGTTAAATAGAACACATGTATCCGTTACGATCAAATGCAGAAGCAATCTATTCTAGTTTTATAGCAATCAGCAACATTGTAAGTTAATATTAGATGACAATTAAATTTGAAGTCAATAGAAATCAAATTTGATAGCGTGCCTAACAGTTTCAGGCGTGCAATATCCCTGTCAGCGTCCAATTTTTGTTTTTAATTTCATCTTGTCATTCTGTTTGACTTTGAGCCAACAAATGGTCTGGGCACCATCTCTTATTAACTTGCTTATTTTGCCGTTTTTATTTGGTCTTTATTTATTGCACCATCATGTAAGGAGCCACATACATTGGTATAAGTGTTGAGTTGCCCACTTCGAGAGAGGTACTAAATCATTTTGACTTGCTCTGTTGCATTGGATGGTTGCATTCATTTCCAGAGAGTTCATTTTGCTACCGTGTTTCCCCGAAAATAAGACCCTGTCTTATTTATTTTTTTGAACCCTGAAATAAGTGCTTGGCCTTATTGCCATGCACTCAAAAGTCCGATTGGGCTTATTATCAGGGGATGTCTTATTTTGGAGAAAATAGGGTAATTAAAAGTTTGATATGCATAAACAAGTACAGTAGCTATGAGGAGATCATTAAAGTTGCTTTTTAGGGCATCAATCTTTACTTAGTAAAAATTTCAAACTTCTTGAAATGCAGAGAAGCCCTCTGACCTTTGAGCCATTCTTAATTAACACTAGACAACTCACACTCTGTTGGGTCATCAGTTCAGATTTCTTTATCTCTGAGAAACAGAGTGACCACAAGTGGGCAAAACAGCAGTGAGAACGACTTCTGAATTCCTGGCTTCCAGATTGAGTTTCCTTGTGGAAAGTTGGCAGGGAGCATCAGAAATCTTCCTTCCTCCTTCAAATTCCTGCCAGTTTCCCCATTTAGTTTGCTTCTGAAAAGCTTGCAGGGAGAAAGTCAGTGGGGAAACCAGCAGGAAGTTGTAAGTCCAAGGCCAGCAGGCAAAGTAGGTTGATGCCAGGTTGGGGGAGGAGTAAGGGGATGCACAAGGTGCAGGTCAGGAATGTTATGTGGGGATGCTGAGAAGAGCTGCATGAGTTGGAAAAGGGGTTTAGGTGTGCACCAGAGATGCTGCACAAGTCAAGAGATTATGTGGAAGAGTGGCATAGGGGGAGAAGAGTGGTATAGAGCAGGGGTCCCCAACCCCAGGGCCACAGCCCACTACCGGGCCGTTACCTATTTGGAACCGGGTCACGCGTGCAGCTGCACTCCCCAACCTTTGCGGCTCGCGTGGCCCGGTTCCCCTCCCCCCCCAGCCAGGCCGCCAAACTGCAAAGGTTGGGGACCACTGGTCTAGAGGCATGCAAGAGGTGCTGTGCAGGTTAGGTAGGGTTCATGAATGGATAGCATGGTTCATGTCTACAGAGATTCTCAGTCAGCCGGGTTGTCCCAAAAGTGCTTTTCAAAAGGCAACTGGACTTCCTTTGTGTTTTCCTTTGAAGATGTTTCTCTTCTCGTTCAAGAAGCTTCTTCAGGTCTAAACTTAAGAAACTTCTTAAATGAAAAGCGATGAAAATACATTTTTGTCTGACCTGGATAATTTTCAACTCTTTTATAGCCTCTAATCAGGGGTGAAATTCAAAATTTTTCCCTACCGGTTCTGTGGGCATGGCTTGGTGGGTGTGGCAGGGGAAGGATACTGCAGAATCTCCATTCCCACCCCACTCCAGGGGAAGGATACTGTAATATCCCCATTCCCTCCCCACTCCTGGGGGAAGGATATTGCAAAATCTCCATTCCCACCCAACTCCGGGGCCAGCCAGAGGTGGTATTTGCCGGTTCTCTGAACTACTCAAAATTTCCGCTACCGGTTCTCCAGAACCTGTCAGAACCTGCTGAATTTCACCCCTGCCTCTAATTCAGGGTGTTTGAACCATGGTTTGAACCAAACCATGAAGTGTACCTCTGTTGGGGAGTTGCAGATAGAGTCCAAGGAAGATATGAAGATTTTTATTTTTTATGTCTTCATTAAGAATTAAGTTTTCATTGTTGATTTTTGTTCATCTTGGTGTTTGGATTTTTATGGGAGGTATATTAAGATTACGCTAAAGGGCTAGATGAAACATTTTACCACCGATTCATCACTTTGTTTTACCAAAGGGACATAAGCAGATGCCACCAGATGGGTTACCTTAAGAGGTTTTCTTCCTATCTATTGAAATTAAATGCAGTCCAATGTCACATCAAGATTTGATGTCTAGTATGTGGACTAAAATATGAAATAAGTGTTGGATACCAATTTGTTTCCTTTGTGGTGCAGAATAGAGGCAGGATCAGTTGGTGTCCTACTTTCTGCCTCTGTGCTGCCATCATTATGTACAAAAAGGGGTTAAGGGTGGGATAACCAAAGGCTTCTCTCTTGAGGACTATCTGTGCTAATTATCCACAGTATCCTTTCCAGTGGCTCAATTCTGTTCTCTGCCTTTTCATGGATTATTTAAGTCCTCTGCCCTTTTTATCTCTTTCCTGTTCTTGTCTTCCTCCCTCCTTCCCTAATTTTGCCTACTTTTTGTCCCATTTTGCAGGTTATTTTTTTCCATATTTGATGATGTTTAAGAAATAAGCATCAAGTGATATTATTCCATGCTGAACTGAACATTGTGTGTGCTTTCACTGATCTGGACACTGTTACTGACTGGGAAGGTGACAGGTCAAAACTAAATTAGAAACCAACCAAAGTAATCTTCTACCAATCAGAGCACTTTAGAAAAAAATGTTCATTATATTCATTTCAGTAAATGAATGGAAATATTTTAACCCTTTTAGCAAAATGAAAGTAAGATGGCTGGAATGGCCAAGTAGCAGATGGAAAAACAAGAAAAACGAAGAAAGACTATAGCCCAGAAGATACGGTACATGTTTCACATATAGGTGTGTCCGATTTCAATTTGCAGCATTTGCCAGTGGAATTGAGAGATCCTTCTCATAAAACTTATCAACCAAAGGCCAGGTGTGGCTTGTATTACATCTCAGTTTGTCCTGTAGTCATATCTCTAACCTCGTCTCCTACCGGCCCATAAAGTTCCTCTCTGGAGGCTTCCTACTGAAGATGTTTCAAAGCAGCTCTTAACAGTTATTTCTCATGTCACCAAAATGGCTACCCAGAAATTTTAAAAAGAGGAAGGATTGAGGGAAGGGGCAGGAATCATAATGGGGCATAAGGCAGGTTGTGAAAAAGAAAAGTAAATAGGGAAAAGCAGAGAGAGGGGTACATTTTATTCATTAGTGAATATATATGCTTCCTTTCTATTTCATCCAACACTCAAGAGAAAACAATAAAGAGTGAAGCCTGTTTTGGTGGGTTATATTTCTCCAAGAAGAAGCATATTTGCAGTTTGGGAGAGCTCTTTGACATCCAGCTGTCATTGGCAGCTCAAGTACCCTTGCACAATTGCAGTTAACGCTCAAATGCTGCTCTACCTGAGCCAAGGTTAGCCTTTCAAACTAGGCCAAGTCAAGAAACAGACACCCCAGGTATTCCAAGAATGCTATTTTATTGATTTAGGGTACATGAACAGAATTTTGAAAACCTGTCCAAAATCTTCACTTGCCATTTTAAAGACAACAAAATCAAAGTGGAACTATTCTCTTTCTCGTAATTTGACTTTCCCAGAGTAAAGTAACTCTTTTCCCTCTTCTTTATCAAGAACAGAGTAAAATTACTCTAATAGTCACTCATTCATGGTAAGCTTCCCACAAGCAAAATCAATGGGGAAGCCAGCAGGAAGTCAGAAGTTGTGATATCACATGAGGTCCTTGCTTAATAATCCGTGCAGTCCTTGCTTAACAGCAGCATTTGCTGGAATTGCCATTGCTAAGTAACATGGTCATTTGATAGCACCGTTTTTGACTATGTCACTTAGCAATGGCAATTCTGGTCCCAATTTCTGTTGTAAGCTGAGAACTACTTGTATAGTTTATGGAGTTTCCAAGAATTCAGAAAATATTCCATATATTGTACATCAAGTGCCTGGATTGCATCATTTTAATCCACTCTACATATGTTTCAGTCCGCTGATACCTAAGATGTCAATGTATAGTCGATTCATTTCCTCTTTCACTGCAATGAGCTTTCCCATGTTCATAGTATAGGATTGGAAGGGACCTTGGAGGTCTTCTAGTCCATATTTTTTATATTCTCTGTTCCCACTGTAATTGCAGCTTTGGTGTTTCCTTTCCTGCACAGCAACATCAGCAACTAAACATCTAGTTCAATCTAGACACACCAAAAAACACCATTAGTACTCCAAAAGAGCCTCAGCTTTTTTTCAGTAAGATGTTGAATGTTATCCAATTTTTGAGGGTCCCATGACCTGGCCTTATACTGTTACCATATTCTATAGTTGTATCAATACAAGAATGATTTACCATGTAGAATGAAATGAAGCTTTTGCTGATTGTCCTCGTTCAATGTCTTGCTGCCCAACAACCTTTCTTTCTTTAGCTGAGCAGCCAGAATGGGTTTCATGCCTTGGGTAACCCAAGTATTATATGGTATTATATAGTCTCAGCATACACTTGAGGCGGCACAGCAGAACCTGATGTGGGGCAGTTCAGTCTTACGCCGAGAGAGAGAGGTGGGGGGGGAGAGAGAGAGAGAGATGCTTTTATGATTGTTCTCCTGCACCAGATTATTTTGAAAACACAAATCTCTCGAGGGAGATCCGCTTTAATTCAAAATTATTCCAAGCTAATCTGCCTTAACTCCCAAGAGAGGTCAGAGCTTAATGTATCTTTAAAGAAATCAAACATTTAAATGCAAATGCAACGTTCAATATATACATGGATAAAGATCATTGTGACATTTTTTTGTATTCACAGTAGAAAGATGCCTGAATCTGTCTCTCTTAACACAAATGCCACTGAAGGATTAAGGATAGGAAGGTCCTGTTTCTCGTGACTTATTCTTTCTTTGTAGAGGGAGGTATGGCAAATAAATCTACAGCTATCCTTTTTACATGCTTAAAAACCTTTCTTATATTATGAAAGCTTGCAATTGTTTTTGGGCTTTTTTTAAATGCTGAGAAGGCAGGATTTTGCGAAGATGAATGTGGAAGTTTGTAAAGACCTTCACATCCTAAAAGGGGTTTAATGGATAATATAATCCAAATGGAGGTGGCAGCGACAAGAGGAAATGACATGGCAAGTCACTTGAGATAAATGATTCCCTGCACGAAGGAGCAGTGTCTGTGTATTAGTTTGTTCATGCGCAACAGATTTAAAGGTGGGAGGATAAAAACAGCAGAGGGGGAACTAGCAAGTTTTCATCCTTCAGCTGTTTATTATCCTAAAATAGATACAAATACCTTCCCGAGAAACAAGGACATGCTATATCTGTGGTGTGTCGTAAACAGCCATGCATTGCTCTTCCATAGCAAATAGGAACTATCTCCAGGTGGTGGGCATCAACTCATAACCAGTTTTTGATGGATGATGACATCTGTAGAATAATTTGTAAGATTGCTGTAGACAAAAACAGACTATCTCATTATCTCATGCAAGCATTTGGTTTTAATTTGAGGAGGAAAAAAAACCTGATGTCCAATTCAATTGAAAAGTGCAAGAAATAAATCTTGTTCAGCATTTCCAATTCCAATGCAGTCCAGTAGTTGGGGGAACTAGTAATAGCACTTAGACTTATATACCACTTCATAATGCTTTGCAGCCCTCTCTAAGTGGTTTACAGAGTCAGCATATTGCTTCAATAATCTGGGTGCTCATTTTACAGACGTCGGAAGGATGGAAGGCTGAGTCAACCTTGAGACAGTAAGAATCAAACTGCTGGCAGTCAGCACAATTAGCCTGCAATACTGCATTCTAACCACTGTGCCAGCACGGCTCTCTATGACCTTTTCCCAATATCCTCTGTAGAAGGTTGATGCAGGAACCTTTAATGTCCCTTAGGGTGAAGCAATGAACTGGAATTGACTACATGGTGGTTCCTGTGCGACATGGACATATTGTGGTTCTTTTTATTGCTCTTCCTAAAGTACATTTATTCTTTGTATACATGAGTTACCAAAAAAAAATCTATTGCTATATAACAAACAAATTTTAGAATTTTGGTTTACTACTGTAGCTCATTGGATGAAGCATATGCATTGCAAATGAAAAGATTAGCTGTGAAAAACTTGTGTCCCAGAACTTTGCCAGCCAGTACAGATAGGCTATTAGCTAGAGGGTCTGACACAGTGTTAGGTGTCTTACTATATTTCTTCCCAACCAAAGAAATGAACACATTTCACAGGAATACATGGTATTGAGCATTAAAAATAAAAGAGAGAAGAGAATGAAATCTAACTAAATCTAATTAACACCAAAATAATTCTCTATACCAGAGTTCACCAACCTTTCCAGCTTTGTGGACCAGCGGGGGGGGAGGGGATGGTTCCATGCAAGTGCCCAGCAAGCATGTGGATGCGCATGCATGCAGCTCCATTTGCACGCATGGCAGGCATGCACACTGGCCACTCGTGCAAATGAACACGTGCTCGCCCACTGCTCACACAAGTGGGGATGCCTGCATGTGCACTCACCCACAGCTTCTGCGGCCACTTCCCAATGGCTCAAGGTCCAGTAGTGGTCCGGGGGTTGGGAACCCCTGCTCTATACCTCTCTGCTCTTTTTATCCTCCATACAAACCATTCTGAGCTTGGTTGTTTTCTTGCAGATGTTTCATTACCATACTAGGTAACCTAATCAGTACCAGTAGAGAGAGGGGTTTAATTTCATTTTATATGCTAGTAGTTTGTCCTGTCAGTGTTGGTAGGAGTGGTCTTGATGGTTTCTTGATTGGGGTATTTTTTACTGTTAGCTTGTTTGGCAGTTCCTTTATTGGACTATTGTTTGCTTCTTGTTTGTTAGTCTGGTTTGTTAGTTAGTTTGTTAGGATTTTTGATTTCTTCTTTTAAATGGTATGTAGATGTTGTTTATGTCTATATATGTGTTGATGATCGATTTGTCTGAGTGCCAGGCTTCCAGGAATTCACTGATGAATGATGACTCTGATAACTCCATTGAAGATGTTACCTAATTTAGTAATGAAACATCTGCAAGAAAACCACCATGCTCAGTAACTAAGGACCCCACAGCTACAAGTATTTTCTTTTATCGAAACCATTCTTGCTTCCATTGTGTCCATACAACAATGGCCTTTAGTTTTCTAAACTTTCTAGGTCTTTATTTTTGTGGATTTTATCCGCTCCATTCAAGTGTGATTTTTTTTCATTCCTCACAACATTCACTCTTAAATCATTTATTTGCTCAACGTTTAATCCTGCATTATCTTTTTATAACTAAAGCATTTAAATTGCTTATTTTGTTCTTTTTAATGAGTTGTATATTTAATCCAAATTCATTCATCCTCCATCCATTCTTGATCCTGTTTATTTCATACTCATTTCTTAAGTAACCAATTCTCACTGCATTCAACTTATATTTCTTTTGTTGTATCCAGTCCTTACTTCTGTATAATAAAGTGAACAGAGCTTACTCTCAGCCATTTTGCCTTTCATTACCACATATTTAGTAAATATTGTACCATAGTATGACTAGAAGCATACTATAGATTTATTCATGAATAATATTAAACAGAGGAATATCACATATTCTTGTCTTACTCCCTGGTCAGTGTTGAACTGTTGGCTAAAAACCTCATGCATGCTCTACTTCAATCATATATTCTTACATATTTAATAACCAATTCCATATTTATACAAAGCATGTCATAATTTAAGTCTATTAATGTTATCTAACTTTTCTCTAAATCAGAAATGTGAATAAACTTTGCCACTTTCATATATTTTTCTAAGATTTGCTGAAGATGAATAATGTGATTTGCACAACTCAAGCCTATCCTAAAGACATATCACACTTTCAAAATATAGTTTCCTTTTCATTCATAAAGTTACAGGAAGATGGATATGAGCAATTATCAGCACTTCTTTGAGCCTCTGAAGAAGGTTGCGGTACTGCCCCCACTCAAGAAGCCATCACTTGATTTAACAACCTAGAAAACTTTAGACCTGACTCCAACCTTTCATTTTAGGAATGGTTGTAGATAAAGTGGAGGTCCTATAACTACAGGTGTTATGTTCTAACTGTTTAAACTGTGTTGCATGGTTCCAACCAGGTCCAGCGTTTGAGCGGGAAAAAGCTCAAACGCTATTGGCTGGTCTGTCTGACAGCTCCCTATAAAAGGGCAAGCTGTCAGACTGCTCTTTGCTGGTTGCTGATACAAGAGCTGAAATAAAGAGCTGCTTTGGAAGTCTGTCTCCTGTCATCTCTACCCACTATCTAACAGTGGCGACGAGGGCTTGGGCCAGGAGAACTGTGACTAGCTTCTTCAGCACTTTCAACCAGCCAGGCAGACATCTGCCTGCCCGCTATTGGCTGGTCTGTCTGACAGCTCCCTATAAAAGGGCAAGCTGTCAGACTGCTCTTTGCTGGTTGCTGATACAAGAGCTGAAATAAAGAGCTGCTTTGGAAGTCTGTCTCCTGTCATCTCTACCCACTATCTAACAGTGGCGACGAGGGCTTGGGCCAGGAGAACTGTGACTAGCTTCTTCAGCACTTTCAACCAGCCAGGCAGACATCTGCCTGCC
>QLTV01003253.1:3825330-3864694 GCA_003457575.1 Thermophis baileyi
GACCTGTCCGCACAGGCCGCTGCCTCACCACCAACTGAATTGCGCAGGTCTCGTAGGGCTCCAAAACGCCCCGCCTACCTGCGTGCTTACGTATGCTGGACAGCTCCATCCAGGAGGGGAGGGGTGTTATGTTCTAACTGTTTAAACTGTGTTGCATGGTTCCAACCAGGTCCAGCGTTTGAGCGGGAAAAAGCTCAAACGCTATTGGCTGGTCTGTCTGACAGCTCCCTATAAAAGGGCAAGCTGTCAGACTGCTCTTTGCTGGTTGCTGATACAAGAGCTGAAATAAAGAGCTGCTTTGGAAGTCTGTCTCCTGTCATCTCTACCCACTATCTAACAACAGAGAACCTAGAAATTTATTAGGACATGCTTATTGATGATCTTTGGAAAGACCAGGCCCAGGGAAGTCCAACCATTCTTGTCATCTCTAATCTCTTGATTCTTTTTTGATACCATCAATCATGATATCTTTCTAGACCAGGGGTGTCAAACTCAAGGCCCGGGGGCCAGTTCCGGCCTGCGGGGTGCTTAGATATGGCCTGTGGGGCCGCCCTGGAAACAGCGAAGGACTGGCCCATGGTGCCTGAGCTCCATTTTCGCTGGCAGAGGGTTGCAGGAGGCCATAGCAGCCGAAAACGGAGCTCAGGAGCCCATTTTCACTGGCAGAGCACTTAGGCCACCACAGGCACCCCCGACACGAGTGATGTCAAGCTAGCCACGCCCACCCTGGCCATGCCCACTCCGGCCCCCTGAGATCTAACACAACCCTGATGCAGCCCTCAATGAAATCGAGTTTGACACCCCTGTTCTAGACTGTTTTATGATGGTTCTCCTCCTTTCAGATGATAACTTCTGGCATTGGTAGGAGATCTACCCAGAGTTTTCTGATTTGCATTGTGCCTCAGGTATCCCTCCTCTCACTATTTCTTTTCCCCATCTAAATAGGAGACACTATTTTTCAGCAGAGAATCTGATATCATCAATAATACCCTGTATAACTCAGCCCCAGGCTGCACAAGCAATGAAAAATTTTATTCAATGCTTAGAGGCTATCAGGATCTGGATGGGGATGAGCAGACTGACAGAATTGCTCCAGGAGAAAGTGACAAGGGCTTGTGGGCCAGTCAATTCCAGGAAAATATTGTTCTTGGTTTGGAATGGGGTTATACTCTCCCGCTCAAGAGATGGGATGGGTGTTCTCCTAGACCCATGATGGCGAACCTATGGCACGCGTGCCACAAATGGGCATGTGAGCTCAGGTCTGGCGCACATGCGCGTGCCGGCCAGCTGATTTTTGGGCCTTCTGGGCCCACTGGGAGTCGGGAAACATGCTGTTTCCAGCCTCCGGAGGGGATGGGGAAGGCCTGTTTTTTTCTCTCCCCAGGCTCCAGAGCCTTTCTAGGAGCCTGGGGAGGGCGAAAACGGCCTTCCCCACCCCCCTGGAGGCCCTCCGGAGGCCAGAAATGGCCCGTTTCCCAACTTGAAATGGGCCATTTCTGGCCTCCGGAGGGCTTCTGGGGGGGTGGGGAAAGCCGTTTTCACCCTCCCCAGGCTCCTAGAAAGGCTCTGGAGCCTGGGGAGAGCAAAAAAAATGGAACTTCCGGTCCAACCATTATATGATTGATACCCCCCCCCCTTTTGGCACGTGAACCAAAAAAGGTTCGCCATCACTGTCCTAGACCCAGACAACCTGCTTGAAGATCAGTTGACAGATGTCTATGGAGATTCTCAATCATCCAGGTCATGGTTGTCCCAAAAAAGCACCTTTGGAAGATCAGGTGACAGTTGTGGCTAGAAGAGCTTTTGCTCAATAGATGCACCAACGCGACCACTCTAACATTATTGTTGTATACATTTTCCCTCATTTAAAAGGTTGATCTAGTTTGGCACAGTGCCTGGCAGATTGCACTGTTCTCTCAGTTTAGCAAAAAAAGAAAACCCACCATATGTTACTGCACACCATTTCCTAGATGCATTAATTACTGTTCATTTATAGTATCTTATCAACTGCTTTTTTTAAAAAAAAAACTAGCTGCTCTTTTGGCCTATGCCACTTAAGATGTAAGAAAGTACAAGACATACTATTCTAGTATAAATCATAAAGAATCTGCTAGCACCTTTTCCAACTAACACATTTTATTAAAAGTCCTACACTTTCATGAGCTTCATGCAATGCATAAAGTAGCTAGACTGATTACAGTTTATGTAAACAGCTGATGAAGGGGGTTGCGGTTCATGAAAGCCTATGCCTTTTAATAGAATTTGCTCTGTTCCTACAATGTCTATAAATCCGTGTGTAACTAATTACAGAATCGGATGTGGGGTTTTTTCTCTTAACATACGTTTTTCCAGGGTACCAACTTTCCATATATGTTGGATTCCAATTCATGTCATCAATGATCATGTAAGTTTTACAACTTGTAGATCAACACATGGGGAATGTGCCACATTAGAGGAATTGCGTTTTAGCATTAGTTTTGAAAGCTTGGCATCATACTTCCATTTCTCTCAGAACCAATTTTGCATTTTAACATGAATATTCTGAGAAATTAAGCATTTGGTATCTTACATTTAAAGGGCATACAAATATGACCACAGTTTTTAATGGTTGAATACCATTAACAGAAATTATAAAATGCTTAAATTAAAAATTAATATTCTAATCCATACCATTTTACGGAATTCCTGGTGCTCTCTGAACTTGGTTGTTTGCTGTAGACATTTGTTACCATCGGCAGCAACAATAGACAATCCTGAATAGGATTTGCACCTCACAAAGCATCTGCCAGGACTCTCTGTATAAATGGGGCATAGTATCCTCCCCTCAGTGTGATTTCGGTCAAACTGTAGATCACATCATGATCAGCTGTAAGCTGAGAGCATATACCAGTCCGGTATCTGGTTGCTGCACTTCAATGGTTAGATGGCCTAGACCCGTGATGGCGAACCTATGGCACGCATGCCGGAAGTGGCACGCAGAGCCATCTCTCCGGGCACGCGAGCCATCGCCCGTTGCTCTTCCGGTGCCGGCCAGCTGGTCTTCACGCGTGCATGCGCGCCAGAAACCGGAAGACCAGCTGGCCGGTGCGCATGCGTGCACTGGAAACCGGAAGAGCAGCGCGCACCGGGCGGCTTCTCTTCCGGTTTCTGGCATGCGTGCGCACGCTCCTGTTTCGGCACTTGGTGCCGAAAAAGTTCACCAACACTGGCCTAGACATTAATATTATATGTTATTGGGTTCTACTAATCTAGTTAAAATGTTAATTTATATTGCTAGTCCATGTATGATATGACATACGCTAAATACATACATACATAAAGGAAAGGAGGAAATTTATCTTTTGAAATGGTGTGTCCAATATACATACATACATACATACATACATAATCATCTTCACTGAAGATGTTGCAGTCTGGTAATAGCAATACTGTATATTCTCTACTAGGTTTTAATTGTGATCTGTTCAAGAAACCATGTTGACCTAATTTATACATTAGACCAGGGGTGTCAAACTCGAGGCCTGCAGGCCAGATGCGTCACACGTTGGCCACGCCCACCTCGGTTTAGCGAAGGGGGAAAAGTCGTGATACGTCATGTGACAACGACATGACGACACGAGTTTGACACCCCTGCATTAGACTGAATCCAATTAAGTTGAAGAACTACACTGATGTTGCACAATATGTGAACTGAGCCAGTAAAAATGTGTTAAAAACTTTTCTTCAATGTCATGCATCTCATTTTCATAACACCATGTACAATATAAGCTATAGATAATGATTCACAGTGCTTTCACTGTTTGCATACTTAAAAAAATAATTATATATTCTATTGATGGATTGGGCCACATGCTACTTAAAGCAACTCAAGACAAAACTCCTAGTCCTTCCTTCTAGTTTTCCTCCAGTAGAGAGATTTTTGGCTAATGGCACTGTATCAAAAATATTTTTTTAAAAAAATCCCGTATATCCTCTTGTCCATTCAGTTGCACTCTATGTGGTATGTATCAGCAACTCAGCAACTACTTAATCTTAGTCAGTTAAAGCTGACAGATGACTGATAGACAAGAGTTCTCTTCAGAGAAAAATCCAATCAGCAAAATCTCTGTGGAAACATCAAGTCTAGTTTAAGAAAGAAATGTTATTCCAAGCAATTTCATGGAGCATAAATGTAAAGGTTTGCCAATAGTCCATGGATCTCATTAGAGAAAGGAGTGAGGTGTCCATCAATCACCAAGTAATAAAGATGGGTCAGGTCAACCGTACTATGCTGGCTTCACCTTTGGGCTTAAAGAAGTCTGGATTGTAGGAATCATGTTGAAAACTAAAGTAGCTGAGAACCAACACCATTTTCCCCTCTATTTTTGAAGTCACGTTGTTGTTGTTGTTGTTATTATTAATATTATTATTATTTTATTATTATTATTATTATTATTATTATTATTATTATTGCTGAACTATGTAACTGTCATCTCAGTTTGCCAAAACAGGCCACTGTACAGATAGTCCTCAACTTACAGCTGTTCACTTAGCAACCATTTGAAGTTATAACAAATCCATTTTCTGTAGTAATAGTAATGAAACATCTGCAAGCAAATGTACTTACAACCTGGGCCTGATGTTCTGACAATAGGGCCCCTCTCCTGCAGTCACATGGCTGCAACCGGCCCGCATTTTTACAGCCATTGGCTACATCCTGTGATCACATGACCACAAATTATGATGTTTTTGCTGCAAATCAGCATTTACTTCTGGTTTCCAGCAAAAACATCCCATAGCGAACAGTGGATTCACTTACCAACTATCGCAAAAAAGGTCGTAAAATCAGGTCACTCACGCTTTACTATCATGACTTATGAGTATAATTGCCAAGTTCAATTATGGTCGTAATTCGAGGACTATCAATAGTCAAGTCTGCAAATAATTATAAGGTATAGTGCATACAATATTTTTGATTCTTTTGAAAATGTGAGTAAGAAAAATAATTTTAAAAATGAAGAAGAGAGTTAGGCATACTTTTAAATGTGATTTACTGGCGGCAGCAGTGGGTTTCTTTTCACTGCTTTCAAGATGCTGAGTTCTAGAATATTATTTTCTAATGCATCTTAAAAACTTTCTACACTTAACATATTCCAAATATGTTACTAAAACACGTAGCCATATTAATGACTAAAATAAACTCTGCCAGAGTTTATACCCACAGTGGTTATAAAAATAACCTTTCTATCATATGTACACATCTGTTCATTTTAATTGTAGTAGAGAATAGATAGTAAGCAGAAAATTGGATGCTGAATGGAATCTGTAAACTAAAACGATCAGCTTTATATTGTTTCAGGGTAAAGCACCTTGCTGTCAAAGAGAGAAATGCACCCACATAATTACACCAGATATAAATTTTATTTTGCTTTATACATCCTCTTATCCATCTGTTCATTTTGCTTATTAGACTGGAAATATGTACAAAAATAAATGGATCAAAATATCTATGACTAATTTTCAAATTATCAGTGTTCAGCCTGATTTTGTCTAGACATTTTATCCCTCTTTACTAGACAAAAAGCCATTTCTAATCATTATAATTGAGAAAGCCAATATGTTTAACTAGATGGTCAGCAAATCATCCAAGTAAAAAATGTATATACCTCTGAGAATTCAAGGACTTCATTTTGAGGATATGCTGAATAGTTGAGTTTGGCAATATAAGTCACCTATACTGTATATTATTGCCATGATTGTTAGGACCCCTTAACAACTCCATGGAGTATGATCTAAATGATGGTCTATATGAACTGTTGTAAGTCAAGAACTACCTGTACTGTAATTATATTGTTGCTTACTGTACATATGAGAGGTTAAATGAAAACCGAAAGGAAAGGATACCGGTATCCTCAGCTTATGACTACCATTGGGGCTGGAATTTCCATCGCTAAGCAACAACCTAAAGTACAATGGCACAGGACCACATCACTTAGAGATGTCAATTCCAGCAATCCCAATTGCCATCCTAACATAGGTCATCAATTGAGGACCTCACATGATGGTAGCTTTTGACTTCCTGCCAGCTTTCCCACTGACTTTTCTTGTGGGAAGCCAGCAGGGACTGTCAGAAATCATGATCATGTGACTGCGGGAACATTGTAACAGCCGAAACTCTGAAAACGGATATCATTTACAGGACTTAATCTCCTGGGTTTAGCTTTATTAGAATATTATTAATATAAAGGAAATTCCATGTTCAAACAATTACGATAACGGTTTGATTTTTATAATTTGTTTGCGAAATAAGCCGATATATATGTGCATGTTGTAAGGAGTTGACTGCATAACTTTGGGTACACATACATTTTGAGAGAGGTGGCAGAAAGAATGAGGAAATACACCTCAAAGCCATACTGTACTTTGATCAGGGAATTTTCTACTAAAGTTATTAGAAATAGGAATTAGGAAAAAAAGTAATTCTAGCCATGGGAAAATAATCTTTTTTAAAATGCCTATCTAGATATATCACCTGCCAACCATTTAATACACTTACAGTTTATGTTAACCTTCCATAGCATTGGTTTTTAATCTATCTTTTTCTGTGTACCAGGTAAGAAGACAGCCTGAGGCCAACAGCAATTGCTTTATTACTCGTTTTTGTAGACCTCTAGTAGCGGGTGTGCTTTTCCTCCCCAATTTCTTTTTGTTTCTTGAAGTTCATGACTCCAAGTTCCTTAATGGAAATGAAACTGCTTCTTCATTAACACAAGCATTAGTCTAGTAACTTCACAGGAAACATTTTCTGCTGAAGTTTACCACTTTATTTTCCCTGTGGTGTTATGTATTCTGTCCTGTGTATCTTGAAGTTCCACATAATAATGTCTGAAATGATATATATCCGTGATGGTGAACCTATGGCACGCGTGCCACAGGTGGCACGTGGAGCCATATCTGAGGGCCCGTGAGGCGTTGCCCTATGTCAGCTCCAGCATGCATGTGCGCGCTGGCCAGCTAATTATCAGCCTTCCAGAGGGCGGGGGAGGCCATTTTCGCCCTCCCCAGGCTTCAGGAAAGCCTCCGGAGCCTGGGGAAGGCGAAAAACAGCCCAACGGGCCTACCGGAAGTAAAAACGGCCCCAACGGGCCTACCGGAAGTTCGGAAATGAACTTCCGGTAGGCCTGTTGGGCCCGTTTTTTGCCATCCACAGGCTCCAGAGGCTTTCCTGAAGCCTGGGGAGGGCGAAAAATGGCCCAATGGGCCTACCGGAAGTCCAGAGGCTTCAGTGAGGCCTGCGCGCATGCGTGGGGGGGTTGTGCGCGCATGCGTGGAGGGAGGGCATTGCATTATGGGTGTGGGCACGCCCTTTTGGCACCCGAGCAAAAAAAGGTTCGCCATCACTGATATATATGTTCCTGTGTATTTATTGTATCTTTTTTAAACGGCCTCCATAAATGTTCGGCACCATCTGCAAAATCAGGGGAACAGAGGAAAGACAGACTAGAAATTTAACAAATAAATAAGATGGCATTATTTGGGAAAATTACAAAGATGAATTAATTCACTTAATGATTAAGCAGAAATTCATTAAAAGCTTCAAAATTGTTTCTCATGGATTTGACATAGAACAAGGCTCCTTATTAAAACTACACCTGTAGATTATTCAAGACCATCTATATAACATCAGATGTTTATGTTTTTCGTTTTACCATTTCCATTCTTCTTTTGTAGCAAAAATTTACTTGTTTCTCCGTTTACTTGTTTAAGTAAAAAAAGATTTATTGATCTCTGAAATGTCATAGGATTCTTGGTTTTTGCTGCAACAGGTTGACATGACTATTTCCCAGAAAACAAGATTTTTATTATTGTTCATCTGTGGCCACTGTTCAAGTTGATTTCCCATCTTTAAAGTAACTGTGTCTTTTGACTTTCTGCTTTTCCATTCTCTTCTAATAACTTTGTATTTACAACTTATTCTTCCTTCAGGGTATATTCCATATATTCAATGAAATGGACTGTGATCCAAAAAAGTTATGTTATAATAAAATTAGCTTAAGGCAGGGTTTCTCAACCTTGCAATTTGAAGAGGTGTGGACTTCAACTCCCAGAATTGCCCAGCCAGGATGGCCCGCAGGGGTATTCTGGGTGTTGAAGTCCACACCTCCTCAAGTTGCCCCAAGTTCAGCACCAGTGGTCTAATGTGATACAAGTCTTCTTATTTTTCTTTCTCAAAACTTTCCTTGGAATGTTCTAAAATGTAAATTAGATTTGTTAAAATTACATCTTGCCTTTCTCCAGGAGTTTAAGGCAGTAAATATGGGAAACTCTATTTTATCCCATTAACGGCAATGCTATAACATTAGTTGGGCTTGAGATTTCCAGAAAATTCTATAGCTAAGGATGGATTTGAACATGGGTCTTCTCAGCCCTAATCTAACATCTTAACTTATTTGCCTACTAGATTTGCTTTAATACAGCTACCTTGCCTTTCTATATCTTTGAAACTTACTTAGGAACACTTTCCTTCAATTTTCTAGAACCAGAATTAAGCTAACTAATCTGTTATATCCCGGATCTCTTGCCATTGTATTGGCCTTTGGAAGTGAGAGGCTGAGTTTAGATGATGTTAAATTTGAGTAAGAATTTCCAGATTATCTAGATCCAGTTTTACCTTAGCTCTTTAAAATTCCCTTCAGGCGCAGAATTCAAATAATTCATTTACCTCTCTGCAGTCTCTTTAGCTAATTACCCTGTCATTCCTGGTAGGTTTCTTACTTAAAACGTATTTATAAAATAATTATTTATGTTGTTCTTAGTATTATTAATTATGCTATCAAAATCTTTAATTGTTCCACTGCATTGGATTTTGTTCTCATTTCTCCGGCAGTTTTCTTTTCACTGTTTATTAGCCATAAAGGTGAATAAATCTTTTTTGGTGTCATGGCCCTTTTTACTTTTCATTTTACCTTCCATTTCGTTAGTCCTGTACATCATCAATTTTGGGGTAATTTGTTTCTAATTGAGTTAGCTGCACACACATTTTAGGTGCTACCTAAAATTAAATTGGCAGTCACTCTCCTTGGGCCAGTACCATGACCTAAATGACTGTCCTAAATTATAAAGGTATCTAAAGATTTTACTATTTTGTCATGAAAGTTATGTGCATTTATTCAATCTATATGTAAACAATTGAAATCATTCATTACTTTCTCCTTTAGATGTGTTCTCCATTTCACAATCATTCTGGGGATTTTAGCTGAGTAATAGTAAAGCCTAGTTTAAATTCTTTTCAGAGCCTAATATTCTCAACCAAAACAATTGTATAGAGAATTCTGTTTTGAAATTTTCAGATTGTTAGGTGATTATAGATCCAGGACTCTAAATTCATTTTATTTTCAAAGCAACATAATTCAGTTTATGATATCAGATGCTAGAATTTGCAATATCATTTTGGTTGGTATGAGAAGTGTTAGATCTAACATGAAATCACATCACTGAAACATTGTTAGATCAATGTTTCTCAATCTTGACAACTTTCAGATGTGTAAACTTCAACTCCCAAAATTCCCTAGCCAGCCATGCTTGAGAAACCCTGGTTTATGGCATTAAACCCATTTTCTCTGGAATGGAACATTTTGCACATCTCTCAAAATTATTTAGAAATGCTTAAATTGTACAAAGGCATGGGAACTGTGCCAGATCAGCAACTCCTCTGGGATCCAAAGGGGTCTTTTGTCTTTGTCTTTCCAGCTACTGCAGCTGCAAATATTTGCTTCATGACACTAGTCCTCAGGATTGCTTGAATGATGCCTGAGCATTAGGCTTGTGTAAATTGTTCGTCAACTACACATGCAGAAAGAGATTTTATGACTAAGAAACTCTTGCAAGACTGAATCATGGCAAGAGCATGGATTTGAATTCCACACATCTGAAAGCTGCCAAGGTTGAGAAACACCGGGTTAGGTAAAAATGTCACCTCCATTATGCTGTCTTTGCACTACCAGAAATGGCATCGAAGGAGGCATTTATACATTCATATCAAATAATCTGCCGCTCCTAATCACACGACTGAAGCCATGTGAGCCCACAGCATTAGTTTCCAGGCACAATTTAGCTAGACTAATGTTTTAATTATAAATCTCTACCTTCCCCTTTGCAGGTTGCTTTCTTTAATTAATGTTGGATGGAATAAACTGGAGGATTGTCTATCCCAAATGCTGGTCTTATACCAGCTGGCAACTTTAAACTAGCTTGAAACTAGCAATAAGGTTTTCTTCTTCTGATTCCAACAGTCATATTTCCCTTTTTAAAAACCATCCTCAAGGTTACCCACATTACTGCAAGGATCAGGGTGTTAACCTAGGAGGTTGGCCCTTAATGTACAGCACTGGAAAATGTAGAGTCTGTATATTAATTGGAGTAGCAAACAGTGACCTTAACAGTGAACTCACCTATGGGTCAGTCAGTGAAAAGCTATTGTGTCTCAACCTTATATGGCCTTTTTAATCTGGTAGTTGAATTTAAAGTTGGATAACCGCCACTCACCAGCTGACCTCTTTGGACAGTGCAACCTAAGTTAGGGTCAATAATATAGGTTTATCCATTTCTATGATTAAATGGTCTGAAAAGGTCACTAGAACAAAGCAATTATTTCTTGCCCCAGAGAAGTCTCTTAAGGTTCGTGAACTCCAGACTGAGCACTCTAACCCTCCAGAAGTTTTAGCCACATACACTACTCTGATAAACAACTTTCAATTTATCAGCATCCTATGAGCAAAGATTCCCATCTCAGATAGAAACCCTAGTATGCAAGGATTGTATGCAAGCCAGGTCACATTTAGTGACGACTTTCAAAATCTAGCAATTATTCCATTATTAAGAATTAGCTATTTTATCAGGTAGTCCTCGACTTGCAACAGTTCATTTAGTGACCATTCAAAGTTAGAACGGCACTGAAAAAAGTGAATTATGACCGTTTTTCACACTTATGACCTTTGTAGCATCCCCATGCTCATGTGATCAAAATTCAGATGCTTGGCAACTGGTTCATATTTATGACCTTTGCTGTGTCCTGGGGGTCATGTGGTCACCTTTTGCAACCTTCTGATAAGCAAAATCAATGGGGAAGACAGATTCACTTAACTAACTTATCAACTGCAATGATTCACTTAACTGTGGCAAGAAATGTCGTAAAATGGGGCAAAACTCACTTAGCAAATGTCTCACTTAACAATAGAAATGTTGGCTTCAATTGTCGTAACTCAAGGACTACCTGTATTATATAATTAATGTTAAAAACATTTCTACAAACCAATTAGGAATGATTATTTCAAGCCACAAAGGATAGAAGAATCTTTCTCTGTAGGAAGATAACTGCAAGCATCTTCCAAAGCAATAGGAGGGACCTGACAGAAACTAAGATCCTTCCCAAGAGATGAGAAGAGTTTTATAGTAAGCTGTACAAGCTCTCTCTTACCAACCTTTTGCCTCAACCTACATTTTAAACAGTATTCCTCCCTGGTCATCAGTTTCTCATTTGCAAATTGTCAAAATAATCAGTTAAAAAAACAGAAACGCCTCCAGCAGTGATCTAATGCCTGGCAAATTATTAAACAATTGGGAAGGTCCTCCTTTGGCCTTTTGTTCACAGATGCTAATAACACATTCCAATTGCCTAAAGACTGGAATTGTTCTATTACTGTCACACTTTTTAAGAAAGAGATATAATGGTATGTGGAAATGACCTTGGATGACCTGGCAAAGAAATGCTGCCTAGGGAACAGTCGGGTAAGAGAGAGCATAGCCCAAAGCTGCATAGTGAGCAGAGCAAGAGACTCATGAGGGGCCCTCCCTAAGCTATTGAACTGTAAGAGTGGTGCAGAAGAATAGTACTTGCAGACTTGCAAGATTGATGACATCCTTACCAGGCAGACCACACAGGAAACAAAGCCAGATAACCTACTTCTACTTTATTATAAAGTTACAGACCATGTTCTGCAAGGTCTCTAGGCAGCATCTCTGCCTGGTCTCCTAAGGCCATTCCCACATAACAAGGGTGGACTTTTCCAATTACCATCCAATTAGTCTCCTATGCATTCCAAGGAAATGTTTCTTTTTGTTTTATAAGCTTCTGGATTGACTAGAACAGAAGTTCCTAATTGATGAACAAGCCCATGATAGGGAGGGGAAATCAACTGTGGATTAGTGTACCATCCTGCAGTTTTTAGCAGAGAAATACAAGCATGTTTATTCTCACTTCCTTTACGTTGCCCTCATTGTTTTACAATCAGCAGCTATCTCAGTCAAGTAAGGAATGAAAGAGGGTTACCACTCTCCATCCCCCAAACTGCCTTTTTCAATACCTATGTGAGTAAACTCAATGGACAAATTTTATAGTAGTTCAACCCTCAGGAATCTGGCTCAAACAAATTAAATCTATTTCTCATAAGACTAATAATCTAAGACCACATTGGGTTTCTTCAATGTCAAGAGAGCCAAGATTGAGCAGGCAGAATTAGAGCAGAGGAACTCTCTTACATCAGAAAGCTACCCTTTCAATGTTATTGAATATTATTTAATACTCAACATATTGCAGAATTTTTTTCCCTTAGCCTTACTAAAGGCCTGGGACCCCAAACTTCATCTTCCCAAACTTCATCTTTTACAGAAGCCTCTATTTTTCTTTCCACACTGCTTTTGCTTCACTTCATCCTGTCTGCACAGAAGCATAAAACAGGAAACTACTAAACTCTTTGCTAAACTAAAGCAAGAAATTATACTTCACTCAGCAGGATATGGTTAGAACAGTACCCAGAAGCTTGTTGCAGCTTGAGTCAAACTCTAGGTGAATAGGTCGTGCTCGGAACAGCTGAACAGCACTACTTGTACACCTGATTTTAATGATGATAAGAAATTTGTAACCAATCATTATATTGCTGTTTTGAATTTTCTGTATCCTGAGGTATCAAAATAAAATGCCAGTCTTGCTCAGGGCTCCTCCCAGCAGCTTGGTTATGGAGAGCCCCTTTGCTTCTGATCAGAAAGAAAGTGACAAATTTTCACTTTCTTGACTCTGTGTAATTGATTGGCCTTTGTGCCAGGTAAATGAACCACAGATTGGCTCTTGCCCATCAGATTGGCGACTCCACCAATATCCTCCACCTGGCTTCAAGATGACTTCTTGAGAGACACAGATTCACAGAGACTTGTAAGGTGCATCCTGCTCCCTGTCCCATTCATGTCGGAGGCACCATTTAAGGCGTATCTGGGTTGAAAGGATTAGCCAGTGACATCACCATTGCCTGTGGGGCTCTTTCATGCCCCTGTTAAAGAACTGGAGTGAATGACAGGAGCTCACCCTGCCACACAGCAGCACTTGGGTCTTGAACGCAGGCTTGCTTACCTCCAACCCAACGTCCTAACCACCTGAGCCACCACGATCTCGTGCACCCTGCTAATTTCAGCAGAATCATTCTCATGGTCTTGTGCCTCGAATTGCCCTGAACTCAAAGTTGAGGGTCAAATAACAGAGGAAACTGGATGATATGGAATCATATCAGACTCCTCAAGAACTTCAGAGCCCAAGTCGGCAGGGATAAGTGTAAATCGGTTCTGAACTTCCCCATAATGTCCACTTGAGGTGCCCAAAGACACTTGTTGGGTACTCGTTGCATGCATTTGGTTCCCATTCCCCCTGTGAAGAAAAGCCAATAGGGACTTGAGTCTCTTAAGGATATAAGCTGCAGGGTCTCAAGGGATGAGTCTCAAGAGGGGGGGGGGTGATGAAAATCCCTAAAGCCCTTTGGTAAGAACACTCTTGTTAATGAAGTCTCACGGGGAGGGGGGGGTTGACAGAAAACCCATAAGGCCCTCGAGGAAGAGGCAATCAAAGAATCTTGATTCTTTCAAAAACCCTCTGGCCCCCTAAGAGGCATTGCCGGTAAATAGGTACAGCTCCAGTGGGGAGAGGTCACAACCATAGATGATGGCAGTAGGTTCTAGCAAAACCTTGGACAGTGACCCCTTTGACCTGTGTTTTGAAGAACTTCAGGGAATTAGTTGGAGGTGATCCATTTATTAAAAGGAAATTGATTTACCTTTTTGGGGGGATGATTGGCCTCAATATCCCCTAGAACAGGGGTGTCAAATTCAAGGCCCTTCCCTATCATCCACCAATGGTAGTCCCAAAGGTGGCTCTTGAGACGCAGCTGCCTGTATTATAGGTGAGAAGAGAGTTTGATTGAATTGGTTGGGTTTGATGGCTTACTGAATAGTCCAAATCCTCCTACACACAGTGAGCCTGCGTGTGAGGCTACTCAGAAACCCTATGAATTAAGGTCTAAGAAGCCAGCCAAACTTCTGCCTCTTAGACAAGACTCTTTCCCCACTGCTTTTGCTCCACTTCCCCTGTCTGCACAGAAGCAGGTGAACTACCAAACACACTGCTAAACCAAAGCAAGAAATTATACTTAGCTCTGCAGGATGCGGTTAGGACTGTACCTAGAAGCTTATTGCAGCTTGGCTTGACGTCTACGTGGTACAGGTCACGCTAGGAACAGCTGAACAGCACTATTTGCACACGTGCTATTCCAAGTTGAGCAGCATGACTTGCACACATGCTATTTTAATGACAATAAGAAATTTGTAACCAATAATTGTATTGCTGTTTTGAATTTCCTGTGTTCTGAGGTATAAAAATAGAATGCCAGTCTTGCTCAGGGCTCCCTCCAGCTCCTTTGTTTGCTGATGGAGAGCCCCTTTGCTTCTCCTCAGAAATAATCCTCGACTCTGTATAATTGATTGGCCTTTGCACCGACCGGGTAAACAAACCACAGATTGGGTGGATGGAGGGTTGGATGGATGATGCAGATACAAAATGTTTATTACAATCAAAGACCAGCACAGTTAAAAAGATTAATGGAAAATAGATGATAGATAGATAAGATGATAGATAGACAGACAGACAGACAGAGTCTTGTCTAACAACTTAGTATTTGTTAAATAAGTAAAAAGCTTACTTAATAAATACTGTTGTTGAGCAAGATTATGTATATATCCACTTCTACACATAGTTTTATAATCTACTTAATTTTAATATTTAGATTTTTTAGAATTTTTTCTTTTTAATAGTTTGTCGTTTGCATTTGCAGTGTTATAGGGAAGCATTTTATTCACTTCTATTTTTTCTGAATGTTATTTGCATTATAAGACATGAATAATATATTACAAAATATAGACATTAACTGGGTACAGTAGCATTAGATAGAATATTCATCCGAATCGGGTGAAATTCAAAATTTTTCCCTACTGTGGACATGGCTTGGTGGGCGTGACAGGGGAAGGATACTTCAAAATCTCCATTCCCTCCCCACTCCTGGGGGAAGGATATTGCAAAATCTCCATTCCCACCCCACTCTGGGGCCAGCCAGAGGTGGTATTTGCTGGTTCTCCGAACTACTCAAAATTTCCGCTACCGGTTCTCCAGAACCTGTCAGAACCTGCTGAATTTCACCCCTGATCTGAATTCACATTCATTGAAAGATTGCAGTTTTCTATGTCCCTTTGTGAAAGTGGTGATTGGGACAAACAAGTACAGGTAGTCCTTGACTTACGACCACAATTGAGCCCAAAATTTCTGTTGTTAAGTGAGACGTGTTAAGTGAGTTTTACCTCATTTTACAACCTTTCTTGCCATAGTTGTTAAGTGAATCACTGCAATTGATAAGTTAGTAACCCGGTTGTTAAGTGAATCTGAATTGACTTTTCTTGTCAAAAGGTTGCAAAAGGTGATCACATGTATTTGGGACACAGTAATGGTCATAAGTATGAACCAGTTGCCAAGCATCTGAATTTTGATCACATGATCATAGGGAATGCTACAAAGGTCATAACTGAAAAATTGTCATAAGTCACTTTTATCAGTTCCGTTGTAACTTTGAACGGTCACTAAATGAATTGTTGTAAGTCAAAGACTACCTGTAAAGTATCTGAACTATAATTTTGCAGGGGGTGGGGGTTGTATCTAAAAGAAAAAAAGAAAGTTAGGAGGGGTAATTAAATCCAGTGTTGTGAACCATGTATGAGTACTAATTATGAATGCAGATAAGATACCAAAATCTATAACATTCAAAGAAGGAGAATTCAGGATAATACTGCTAAAAATTGGCATATTTATCCAATTTATAACCAGTGCTTCTTAGCCTTATTCAGAGAGCCAGCTGATAAGCAAAAAAAGTACCAATAAATTAGAGATCAACAAATTTTGACCTGAAACAGTAAAAATTATAATATATTCCAAGATGTCTTCCAGAATATTAAACACAAATCTATTCTATAATATTAAATAAGTTAAGATCACTTCTTAGACTATTCTTATAAATATTTTGAGTCAAATTTGGCTATTTAAAATAACTTTAGAATCTTCATTCAGAAGCCTCAATTTCCTAACAAGCTGCTGTTTTTTTTTTCTTTTCGCCTAATGCATGCCATATCATTTTGTTACCCAGCAACCAACATGGCCAAATAATAAAAACACATAACTTGTAATAGGGTGCTATAATTTTGATGCCATACAGGGGAGTTGGGGAAGAAAGAACATAACTAATTTTTAAATTATGCACCATGAAGCTATTGCAAATGCTGTATGAGATAGGAAAAATGAAGTGTTGCAATTTCAAATCCATAGTTTTCATTATGCAAAGTTGTTCGTGATGTTTCTAAATGTGTGCATTTAATTCCACAAAGATAGCAAAATGCAGATATTATTTAGATAATATTTCCCAATGATCTACTCTGTGCATCGTTTAAACCCTCTTTAGGTTTATTGACCAATTATAGCATAACCATATGCGCTAACAATCCAAGCTTCATCAAAATCAATCAATTTCTTAGACTGAACTTGGAATGTTCCTCCAATAGAATTGCTCCCTAAAGCAACTTTGATACATTTAGATCTCAGTTTCATAATGCATTTTGAATCTGATTATCCTTTGTAATATATTTCTGGGCAACATTTTATTTTGGTAGAAATTTCTGCCATATAGAACCATCAACAATTCTGCAAATGTACTGGATTTATCTAGAGCAGGGGTGTCAAACTTGCATCGTCACGGCGGCGTCATGTGACGTATCACGAATTTTTTTTCACCCTTTGCTAAACCAGATGTGGGCGTGGCCAGCGCATGACGCATCTGGCCTGCAGCCCGCAAGTTTGACAGCCCTGATCTAGAGCAACAAACATACAGAGAGATAGAGACATATATCTGTATCTATCTCTATCTGTCTATCAATCTATACACACACACACACACACACTTTCTTTCATGGTTAACACATATAAACAGGAATTAGGAATCTTATTTTTAGTTAAACTAAAGATGCTGATATACAGTCTGTAGGGATATTGAAAATGTGAATCCAGAATGGGGAAGAGAATTAAGTAGAACCTTTTGGTGGTTAGGTCAAGGGCGTTCTTCCTACACTTCAGTCTATTCTAGAAAGAGAAGAGAAATGTAATGAGGATGAGCTGGAGAGTGAAGAAGCATAAGTAACCATGAAAATGGATGAAGATTTGTGTGTTCATTCAGCTGCAGTCTAATATAATGGAGTTGTGGAGGGGACTAGGAGAAATCTAGTGTTTTGAAAATACCATTTTGTATAGTTACATACAAAGTGTAGGCAGCCATGGCCAAGTTGATCTTTGTCATGTTTAACTTCATACCATGTAGCAGTTATGTCGGCTTCAGTTCATTTAGGGATTCATCAAAATAGACAATTTGATTAGGGGTTCCTACCCTTTAGCCTACAGTTGTATTATGTTATTTTGTAAAAGTGCCACCTGCTACTATCAATATAGATGCTAGATGGTGATAGTTGCACAATCAACTGTAGTAGTAGTAGACTGTTTAAGTAGGAATACATTTGTTCTTAGTCTGAATAGTTTATATCCAAACTTCAGATTCTCATTGCTCTCATCAGTAATCACTAGGAGTGAAATGGCCTTTTTAGTTTCTCCTATTCGTTTTGGAGAGGCTTGTGCAGAATATTTGGGACACCAGTAAAAATAAATGGCCAACCAAGGAACTAAGTGTCAATTAAGTGCTAAAGCATGGTAAACGAGTTAAAAGAAGCTTTAATGGGATGAAGAAAAGGTGTATATACCATTAGGAAGAAGGGATGCTGCACTGTGAGCAGCCTAGGTATTTATGGTGCTATATGGTGTCTGCTTACAGCAGGATATACCTGTTAGAAAGCTGATTATTTACAAGGTGGCATGCAAAAAATGAAAGCCATGTATCAGGAATGAAGCTGGAGAACAAGAACTAGCAGAAACTAGGATCAAGAGTAGTTATATGCACGCAAATCAGATACTTTCCACAGCCTTAAAAAAAAAATAGGTATTTCTCATTTAGCAACTACAGTTGGGACTGGCAATTCAGTTAAGGAAAGCAGTCACTAAATGAAGCCACGGCTATGCTTAACAACCTTAATTCAGCTTTCTTTTGCTTTTCAAACTTGCAAAGATTGTAAATGCAGGCATTGGTTGCAAAATTACTTTTTCATCGCTGTCTTAAGTGCAAACAGTCGCTGTCCAAGACAGCTGCGAAACAAGGACTACCTGTATCCATTGACTTAGAAACATGGAAGGAAGAAGTGTAAAATTTAATATTAAATTAAATGTTAAATTAAATGTTAAATGTTAAATTAAATGTTCGAGCACATACAGTATCTTTACAGTTTGATCACTGTATAATACAAAATGAAACATGGTAAAGATCACTTTGGCCAGAAATATCTAAACTCCCCCTTGAAATAACTTCTTTGCCTTCCAGAAAGCCATTAAAATCTGACTCTTCTCAAAGGCATTGGATCAAGATGGCAACTGAGCCAGCATTTTTGTTTTTGGTTTTTTGAGAGGGTACTGTCATAGTGCTGATGCTTTTAGAGTTTTAAGCTTGTGTTTTTATTACTTGTGAGTTTATTCGCTGCCTAGGGTTGTTTATATAGGCAGCCACATAAATTTCTCAAAGGAATGAATATTCAAATAGACAGGACCTCTGCGTGAATTTGGTTACATTCTACGTTGCAATAAAAAAAAAAAAAAACCCCTAATCTAGCTGTGCTGTGTCTGTGAGACTTCTTCTGAGAAGTAAGATTCTGGACATGCAGCTAAGAGTCTGAAGAGCTGAGATTTACTGCCATTTCTGATGTGAAGTCTATTATCTTGAGTGCAAGAGTCAGAAGGCAGACTTTTTAAGCTATGGAAAATGCAATCCAACTTAATTCATGGATGCAATATGCAGAGCTTTAGGGAGAAAAATGTAAGTGTTTTATTTATTGTTTGTTGTTTATTGCCTGCCATTTCTCCTGCGGGTCAAAAGTGCATACATAAAGATCCCCCTGATTTTATCTCCACAACAG
This sequence comes from Thermophis baileyi, assembly GCA_003457575.1. NCBI lineage: Eukaryota > Metazoa > Chordata > Lepidosauria > Squamata > Dipsadidae > Thermophis > Thermophis baileyi. Next base: position 3,844,729 of record QLTV01003253.1, read on the forward strand.
TAACACTGCTGAGAGAGAGAGAACTGGCCTCTCTAGAGTCAAGAGCTATTTTCTGTCAAAATCTAACACTTTAATCCAGGGGTCTCCAACCTTGGCAACTTTAAGAAATGTGGACTTCAACTCCCAGAATTCCCCAGCCAGCCATGTTGGCTGAAGAATTCTGGGAGTTGAAGCCCAAAAATCTTAAAGTTGCCTGAGTGCATATGCACCAAAGACAAATTCCTTGTGTGTCCAATCACACTTGGCCAATAAAGAATTCTATTCTATTCTATTCTATTCTATTCTATTCTATTCTATTCTATTCTATTCTATTCTATTCTATTCTATTCTATTCTATCCCTGCTTTAATCATTACATTACCCTGGTTCTCCTAGAATCATTAAACATTAGTAATCAACATAAGAGAAGCTTCATTGGAATATAATCATGTAGTACTAAATAAGGTGAGTGTGAACTGTTACAGACATTCAATATTGAAACTAAGAATCTTTATAATTTTGATGTTAGGAGGTAGGAGAAGAGGCCCACATAACTGGCCTTTTCTAGCTTTCTCTGGTGTTGTCAAGTTTTGTGATTTCATCACATCAGAAACTTTGGGTGCATGAGAAGAGAAATTTTAGTAAAGTTCAAGTCTTACTTTAAAGAATAATTATGTAGTATTTGCAAGTCAACTCTCTGTACTTTATGATGACTGGACAACATTTTGCATTAACATTCATAGTAATATGTAATTCTTTCAATTGCTAAAATGCTTGTTAAGTCTTGTTGACTGAATTTAAAATATTATTTATTGTAGTAAAAAAAAAAGATTTGAATGACTGTGGTTGTTTTCCTAATGCCATATGTTGAAAAGGAACTGTTTTCTTATATGTAACTATTTTCTTAATTAAAACTTGTGAATCATCCTGATATTAGATCTTATTTATAGTTAAAGTCAATGCCTGAACATTTTTTTCAGGAACATTTTCATCCTTCTTTAGAAAATTGTCATTTAAAGGCACATACATGTACACAACTTCTGTTTCACTTCAAATACACCCTTTTATTTTTCCATAAATAATCACATTTTTCAAGCTGCATTTGAAAAGATTCCTTTTTTTGACAAGTTGACATTATCTATACACTATTGTTCAGGTGGTTGAAACCAAGTTAACTTTTACCTATTGCTATTTTATTGTTTGCTTCATACCATCAACAGAGCTTCAGTTTCAACGTGACCTACTGAAATTGAAAATGTAACCTTCCCCAAATAATAAATGGGGGATTCTCTGCGTTGACATCTTGTTTAGAGCTTATTCTCTAAGCCTCTGACCTAACACATGCACAAACTTCTACAAGCTACCTACATGCAATACCAGTAATAATTATATTCTCCCGGTGGGGGCCTAGGTCGGTTGATCTTCACTTGTAGTGTTAATTTTAATGATCACAGAGGTTGAAAATAATAGAAGAAATGAACAGAGAAGCACAGGTGTAAATAACTTAAAGACTGTTGTTTTGACATTCAAGGTGTTCAAAACTTTACAAGTCAAACTCACAAGACCTGCAAAAGCATCAAATACACCCATAATTGACAGTAAAAATAATAATACAATTAGAAAACAAATGAATCTAGGAAAGGTTCAGATGCCCCAAGATTAGGTTACATATATGATCAATTATAGAAACAATGCATTTGCAAATTCTTGGTGGGATGCAAAGAACAACATAACTAGCTTCTTTGCAACAGAACATTTAATTTGAAGAGCAGTCATCCCCTCATGGCACACAATAAATGCTTTCAAAACTACGAGGATAAAAATTCATTCTGAAAAGTGAAAAGCCCTTTAATTGGAAAAGAAGATTATACAGGTCCTTATGTGCCTAAAAAGTATTACCTTGTTAAGCTGAGAAATCTTGATCATGGCTTATGTGTCAGGAGTCTTGATGACTAGTAAGTATCTGCTTAGGAAAAACATGTAGCTTAAGTATATGGTTTACATCAGGGGTTCCCAACCCTCAGTCCCTGGACCAGCACCGGGCCAGAGCATCCCAGAAACTGAGCCACGCAAACAAGCAAAGCCCCATCCATGGGATGCAGGCAGCACACAAAACCACACCCCTTCCAGTCCGCAAAAAAACCTCTCCACGGAACCAGTCCCTGGTGCCCAAAAGGTTGGGGGCCACTGGCTTACATGGTTATCTGTGGTAGCATGAACTGAAAAGCATGACTGATTTGATTTTAATGATCAAGATTCAGAAAGTAATAGTAAAATTCAAAGGTGATGAGGTTTTCTGGGTGACAAACACATTGTTATTTTATAGAATAAAGATCTTGGGCGGAAATGGGCATAGAAGAAAAAAGAAACAAGTAAAAGAACCATAGAAAGAGAATATACAAATCTTGTACAATATGCAAATATATCAGGAGATAGACTATGTTTTCAACAGAATGAATGGAAAGTGAACGCAAGGAAATAGCAATAGCACTTAGACTTATATACCACTTCACAGTGCTTTACAGCCCTCTCTAAGCAGTTTACAGAGTCAGCATATTGCCCCCAACAATCTGAGTCCTCATTTTATCGACCTCAGAAAGATGGAAGGCTGAGTCAACCTTGAGCCAGTCAGAATTGAACTCTGGAATGAGCAGTGAGTTAGCCTGCAATACTGCATTCTAGCCACTGCACCATCATCCTAGAATATGGAAGCTACTCAGAACAGAGGGGAAAGAATTATGATACAAAATATCAGAGAAATATGTTGAGCATATATTAATGGGAAGTGTAAGATGTTTGGGAATAGCAGTGGTATTCAAAGATGGACTGAAATTATTATAACGTTAGTAAATAAGAAAAATTTTGAAATCATAATTTCTCTCACAATCTTGAAAAAAATGGCAAAGCTGCAGGTGTAGTGATACAACTTGAGATGTGGTATACTTGCAAAGTATTCTACAATAGTTTGGCATGTGAAGACTTTACCTGTGCTTGATAATTGGAAGAATTCTATTATTGTTCCCCTATAAAAATGGAAAGGTACCACAAGACTAAATGCAAAAGAAAATAAGGGCATTAGCTTAAATAAGGGCATTATTATGTCTGAGATTGTCCTGTTGAAATGTATGATCGTACAAAAGGAATAATGGGCAATATTTGGGAAGTGTACTTATTATTTATTTGTTTGTTTATTAAATTTATTTGCCACCCATAAGTATTGTGGCTTTATGCTGAGCAGAAGGTGCACTCAACTTTTGTCTTCAACAGTTGTTAGAAAATAGATGACTGCTAGAAAGAAAGTTTAATGTGCATCTGTTTACTTAGAAGAATCACAAGATATAGCCTGAGTATTGACTATTTTGTACCAATATGGAATTGAAGGTTGATTATGGAATGTGAAAAGGGCAGTAGAATGAAAGAAAAGTACATGTAGGAATAAATGGAATGCTTTGTAAATGTTCCAGGTATTAGGAATATGACAACTATGTGTGATGTCTTTTTAGTTGTGATATGGATGGATGGATGGGGATAGGATGCATAAGGATAGGATGCATAAGGATTGCATTAGAGATGTATCATTCAGGAATATGAATGTTTATGTACGTTTTATGCAGATGAGGCTGTGTTGTTAGCAGAAAACCCAAATGATTTGTAGAGACTGTTAAATACCGTAGATTGTATGATGCCTTGAGGAGCGTGGAACTGAAAATTAATATATTGAAGACCAAGCTATTTATCAATAAGTGAGAATTTGCAAATTATGTATGCCTAAATACCAAGAACAACTAGCTGAACATTTATTAAAAATGGAGAAATTTTAAAGCATACACATGCTGTTAGAAAGACAATGGGTCCTGTGGAATGGGTTTTTTTTCCTTCAAAATATGTGAAAATATCTACATATAAAAATATGCTTTTGCCTATAAAGACCAGTGTGAAAGAATTCTATTGTGTTTGAATCACACAGAGAAAATTGAATGGGGATCAAAGTGCAAAACAAATATATAAAAAAGGAAGTGAGTTGAATGGGAAAGGAAGGGGAAGTTGAATCAACTGTGGTTGGATGAAGTTGATAAGATCCACAGTAAGAAAGAGGTAGGAAGCTTAAAGAAGAAGAAAACAAAGTATTGTGCCAGACTTCTCCTAACAGGCTAATTAAATAGGCACAGAAGATCCAAGAACTTTTGATAAGGTAGTTTTATTACAGAAAAGCTAAGAAGCTTTGAAAAAGAATTCTTAAAAGAATTCGAGTGACTGCTGGGTATCAAGTACAAGCTTTGTATATAATGACCAATATTCAGATTTCTTGTACCTCTTTATCTTACTGGTTTTATCTGAAGAACAACCAACAATGATCTTTTGAATGGGATATGTATTTTATATATCTGTTTCCGGATTTGGTACCAGTCTGGTGTACAAAAGGTTGTTATCTTTTGACAACATGAAAGCTAACTCAGATTACATATGGACATAGTGGAAAGGATGATGATTTGCAAGGATAAAAAAAGTATTGCTGACAGGGTTGCAATAAATAGGCTTAGTAAGATTTTTTTTTTCCCTTTTCGTCTTTGTCTTCTAATTTCTTTTTACGTTTCTTGTATCTTTTCTATGCTTTGCAGAATTGCTTACTCCAAAAAGGAATAGCGTGAGGGGTATTCATATATGCATATATTTCCAATAAATAATTGATACTATCTGTTGGCATTTGGTTCTGCTTATTTCCTGAGGGGGGGGGGGTGTTTGGGTGTGTGAGAGAGAGACAGAGAGGAGGAGAGGGAGGGGGAGAGAGAGAATTTGAAGCATTGGCTTGTTTTCTATTAGGTGACTCAGTTTGGAAATAGAATTAAAATTAAAATCTCATTTGCTTTTAAACCTTGCAGATGAATAACTTAATTAGTTCTACAGTTTTCCCCTATTACTTTGTTTGAGATATAGGAGGTTTTGTATCTAAGTCTTCGGCTAAGATGAAGAGCAAATGGATACCACTACTAATAATGTTATTGTCCTTCTGCTTTTCCCAACCCTCCAGATGCCTGAGAAGTCCACTGTTGTTTTGGTCCCAGCTCCAACATCTGCTTCCTCCATGGGGAACGAGTTCCATGTTTCATCAGCCAAGCACAACAGCATTTTGCACTGATTGCTCCTTCCTCTCCACATGGCCTTTCTACTACTGTCAGCATACCTTCTGCTGACTCCTGCTCAGGCTGCTCCAGTTGAGAATGGGGCTCTCGTGGAGACGCTGACATCGCAAGTCCTACTCAGCAATAAGAGTGAACACTATTTAGCACAAGTGAGACCTCCTGGCACAAGCAGACAAATACCTCAGACGATTATCATTGGCGTGCGTAAAGGAGGGACCAGGGCCTTACTTGAAATGTTGGATGTTCACCCAAACATTGTGGTAGCAGCTACCGAAGTCCATTTTTTTGACTGGGATGAAAATTACGTGAAAGGCATAGACTGGTATAGAAGCCTGATGCCATTTTCATATGAAAATCAAATAACTATTGAGAAAACGCCAGGCTATTTTACCTCGCCGCAGGCTCCCGAAAGGATTCACGATATGAATAGCTCTATTAAACTGCTGCTTATTCTAAGAGACCCCACAGAGAGAGTTATCTCTGATTACACCCAAGTCTATTACAATAGGCTGGAAAACCACAAGCCTGTTCAGCCCTTTGAAGACATTGTTATAAAAAACGGAGCCCTTAATACCAAATACAAGGCTATCCAGAGAAGTCTGTATGACGTCCATATGGGGAGATGGCTTAAATATTTCCACTTGGATCAGATTCACATAGTTGATGGGAATACCTTGATCAGAGACCCTCTTCCTGAATTGCAAAAAGTGGAAAGATTCCTTAATCTGCCTTCCAAAATTTTGTCTTCAAATTTTTATTTTAACCAGACCAAGGGCTTCTATTGCATTAGGAGCGATGGAAGAGAGAGATGTTTGCATGAATCCAAAGGGCGCCCGCATCCTGTGGTCAACAGTACGGTCTTAGAGCAACTTTACTCCTACTTCAGAGAGCACAATGAAAAATTTTATAGAATGATTAATCATTCTTTTGACTGGCATTAGTAACTCCGATTTTGAAGAAAAGGGTTTCCTTGTAAACAGTCCTCAGATAAATTATTTTCAAGTTCTTCCTCTTAAATTCCGGGTTACATTCATTTTGATAAGAAGATGATTATTTTCCTCCCTGAGAGAGAGTCTAGGCATGCATTAGTGCAGGGGTCCCCAAACTTGGCAACTTTAAGACTTGTGGACTTCAACTCCCAGAATTCACCAGCCAGCTATGCTATGCTGGCTGGAGAATTCTGGGAGTTGAAGTCCACAAGTCTTAAAGTTGCCAAGTTTGAAGACCTCTGCATTAGTGTGCTCAAGGAAGATAGGCTTAACTTTGGCTTTTAAGTTTACCGGAATAAACTTTGCACCAGCTTAAGTCCCCCGACCTCAGTGGAGTTATGTCAGAACTACACTTACATTGTCTGTTTTTATTCAGATTTATGAACAAAAGAAGCTTCGCAGAAAACCACTTTAACTGATGCTTTAAAAACCTATAGCTGAAATGTTATTATTCTACTTACAGGTTTTGTTGGCTGCTGTTATTTTTCTATCCAGCTCCATGACAGTGGGACTGATTTTTAGATCTTTTCATACTGTAAGATAATTATATATTAGAAGAAAAGATGACTTAGTGGTTCCATTATATCATTTTATTTATTCAGTGAAATTATAACTGTAAAGTATATGCCATTTAAATATCAAAAGTGAGTTTAAACAGTTTTGGTTTATGTTATGGGTCCCTCTATGTAGAATATTTGTAATCGGTAACACAGTTATTATTCACATAGGTTTAAAAAAATAACAATTATTAAGCTTTTAATATTCCCAACTGAAGCAAGAAGGCTCTAAAGTAACACATTATACCCACAATAGACATCAGGAATTTTTAAGCTGTATTCTTAGACATCATATCAATTATGTAATCATATAATCATATAAATTATGATTAGATGATTAATCATATAAATTGTATGAGCCACCCTTCATAAATGCATAATTATTAGTCTTGTTTGTATTTTGTAATCACTTGTTCCAATAGTTTATTAATTAATTGTGTTGATTTGGCACATTTATGAGAAAAAAATTGCCTGCTCTCCAAAGTGTGGAATAATTTTTGTAATATCTATTTGAAGACCAGATGTATTCAAGTGCATAGTAACTTCATGTGGTACTGTATACTATACACACAATATTCAAAATAATCAAGTATGGGTTTCTGATTTATCTATAAAACTATAAAATCTACATGGATGCATTAGGATTTGTTTATAATACATTTTTACTGGATAGTGTAACAGTCATCTCTGCTTCTCATATTTGCCATCTCTGGGGATTTTGTAGATTTGAGGTATAAACATATATCACTATCACACATTGTTGGCAAATGAAGATGTTTGGTTAGCAGCCAAGCAGGCAGACTTTACAAAAGAGGATGCTAATTTCTTGTAGGGCATAAAATTGTAGTTAGAAGATACTTTAACACTCACATAGTCAATCCCCAGTCAATGTAGAAAATGCAGTTTTGTAGTATCCTTGATGGTTGGTCTTTATCTAGATAGTCCTTAAAAAACTGAAACACATGAGAGACCTCTGACATATTTAAACAGGTTGTAATCTCAGCTGTTTTAAATATAGGTAGTCCTCGACTTACAGCAGTTCATTTAGTGACTGTTCAAAGTTACAACGGCACTGAAAAAGTGACATGACTATTTTTCACACTTATAACCATTGCAACATCCCCAAGGTCACGTGATCAAAATTCGGACGCTTGACAACTGGTTCATATTTATGATGGTTGCAATACCCCTGGGTCATGTGATCACCTTTTGCGAACTTCTGACAAGCAAAGTCAATGGAGAAGCTAGATTCACTTAACAACCTTGTTACTAACTTAACAAATGCAGTGATTCATTTAACAAATGTGTCAAGAAATGTCATAAAATGCGGCAAAATTCACTTAACAAATTTCTTGCTTAGCAACAGAAATTTTGGCCTCAATTGTGGTCGTAAATCAAGGACTACCTGTACTTATTTGAAATTGCAATTCTTATAATTTGTACCCATTAGTATACTTTGTTCTAAATAAGAACAAAAATACCTCGCTTAGAGATATGAGATTGTTACATAGAGAGTGGACTGCAGTGCATCTAAAGATACATTGGAGATATGAGGCTGTATATATCCTACCAGACCTATTAAAAATATTATTTTCATTAATTGAAAATTTAAACTAAAATGGAAGCTGTCATGCTGCAAAGTAAAGCAATCAGCATTATTATTATCTTTATTTACCAAAATGCCTCTGAACCAAAAGAACTTGGTTGGAACTCTCTGTAGAGAACACATACAAAATAGAATCTAGCACCATAAAGAGTCCATAGTACCTTTTCCAGTATAAACTTTGATCAATCATGCAACTTACGATCTCTCAATACTGTCTACATTCAGAGTCTCCGGTTAAATTGCGACACATCAGATTTGTCGCAAGCATTATTTTGCTAGATAAACTTCATATTTTTCTAATGAAAAATATTTTTGTATTACTGTTTCTGGCAAAATCTCCTTAATGCAGTATATAAAATCTTAGAATAACGAAATATAAATACAACTTGAACCGCTGCATAGAATTTTAAAGCATTGGTGAGAATTTTAAAATGAACATGGATATCCAATGACATTAAACTTTGGGGGAACATACAGGCATTTAAAGAATCATTTAAAGTCATGCCCTTAGCCTGTGGTGGAACAGTCCAGAAAGAGGGAGTCCTTGTGACCACTAACCTAAAAGATCTCATCAAAAGACCCCTGACCAGATTTTTAATTGCCTTTCTTAAATCCAGACAGGTTCATGTAAGTACAGGCAGTCCTTCAAAAAAAAAAACTAATCCCAAGATATGCTTAAATGTGCTTATGTTTTAAATTTTATTTTTAAGGTCCACTCAAATTTATTATGTCCAGACCAGGATATAAGCCTAGTAAATAAAAATAAATAAGTTGTACTTTACTTGGCTCCAGAAATACAGCCAGTGCAGATGGTGCAAAAGTTGTGTTAGTTTGATCTTCAGAGCAAGCGAACAGTGGAATTTGGTACCAATGAACTTCCTGAATTGTCTTTTAAATAAGTTTTACAAACAACATTATAGCAGTTAAACTGTATATAACCAGATCGTGTCTCACAAGGACTGGGAAGAATGTGTTTGCTCAAATGATCAGAAAGGATTTAAACTTAACCCTGAAAGTCGGAGCTAAATACCGGTACTTCAAATATAACATACTGTATACTAGAAGTATAATGGGACCTGTAAAGCCACTTAACTGCCCCAGGATCTGCTGGATGAAAAAAAAAATGTCAAGAATAGGCTGTCCGGTAAATTCCTGAGTTGGTTCTCTGATATTTTGTCCTTCAGAGATGGAGAAAAGCATAAAGAGACCAATTGTTCTTGACTTGCTCCCAACAAGTAGACTAGAAAATAAAAATGGTCGTACTTTTAAGGAAAATGGACAGCCATTTGTTGGAAATCGTATGCGGTTTCCTGCTTGAAGACCTAGAAGACCTCCAAGGTCCCTTCCAACTCTGTTGTTCTGCTATTCTGTTAAAGGTGACCATATAATGCTTTAAAGAAAACTAACATTTGAATATAGTTAGATGTTTACCTTGAATTTCAAAAAGCAGATTTTAGTAATGTAATGATAATAGGACCCCAGGGCAGGAGATACCGCTGGAGAAAACATCTCAAGATAGATGGGAATTTGTTTTGTTTTTTTTAAAAAGTACTAAATGCACAATAGCAAATAGTGTAATTTAACAACAAAAAAGCAAAATTTTGTAATGACAAAAAAAAATAGAAGATCGCAGAAACCAATGTAATTGCACAAAAAACACAATGTTCTGAAAATCAAAACAGACACATAGAAGAAGAAGAAAAGAATAAGCCTTCCTCTCTTCAGGGGGAGAGGAAGAAGATTTGGTGAATCACGGTTTGACAGCACTTAGGAAGTCTCTAGAGCCAGGCATAAAATGATTGGTGATAAATCATCTTGAAAACACTTCAGTGGTTAATAGAATTCAACATGGATTTCTCAAGAACAACTCTTGTTGGAGTTACCTGACACCATTTCCATTATTATTGGATATATTTCTTTGTGGACTGTGAAAAACTGTAAACATGATGTATCTTCATTTTGACAAAGCAGTTTTAAATTAATTTTTTTATTGAAGAATTTTATACAATAATAAAAGCAGTACAAATTTAAGAAAGAGGAAAAAGAATGAACAAAAATAATGAATAGATAAAGAAAGGAAAAAGTTGAATGTATAAAGAAGCAGCTTCCAATTTTCTTTACAGCAGTTACAAATACATTTATCATCTATTTTTTCCCTTCTTCCCATATTTTACCCTTTCTGATAATCAAATCCATACATTTCAGGGTGGGGGTTATGTTTTCAGCAAAAAGTCCATAAAAGGTTTCTGGTTGATAATAAAAAACCATTTATAAAATGTTTTATGATTAGCAAAATGGCTCTTTCCTCTACTTTGAGTCTCTTGTTCAGGATTTGCTTTTTTCCAAATAAGGCACAGCAGTGAATTAATTGAAGATGCTAAGTCAGATTCCTGATTAATAAGAGCATCTGAGCTCCCCACAAAAGTACAGAGCACATGGAACCCCTATATGTAATTGCATCCCACATGAGTTTTGCTCCTTCAGATTTCCCCTATTACAAAATGTCTATTATCTGGACTCTGCCTCTGTTTTTGAACACATCAACCTCAAAATAGTTTTTCAGAGATCTGTCCAATGTTTTCCTGGTATTAATTAGAGGAAAAAGAAAATAAAGCTGAATGTCACTCATATGTAGATGGCTGTTTTAATCTGAAGCTCCTCATAAAACATCTCAAATTTAGGCATTTAAACGAGAAACAGAATCTGAGGGCCGTTGGGGCAGAACAACTTCCCGCCACCACCTATTGAGTAGCTACTCTAAAACTGTAACCTCACCCTTTGAACTTCACTTTTGAGGAAGTTTTGAACTTTGGGTCTCTTGGTATTGGTATCCCAAACCCATCTTCTACTTACTAAATCATATTGATGCAGTTTTGCATCGAACTACGCAGCTAAGATTGTTGGATTTATTACCCTGTAATAGTAGGTAAAGTGTCAAGAAAAATTCCTATCAAGCTATAGATCCCTTCCCATGAACCACCCTTTTGTCTCTTGGTGTATGATTGGAGCATTCCTGTTTATTGATTAGGATGGCTGGATTGTAGCCCTTTATTTTCTGCTTTTCCATTGAACATAGAGGTCTTGCTAGATCAATCAAAACCTTTCTAGCCTAGCATCTTGTTTCCTTCTGTGCCAAAAAAAAAAAAAACCCACCAAGAAATATATGGCAATCTCATAACCAGAGCATGAATACAATGACATGATCCATTTGATAGTTCATTACTAATTTTAGTGTGATTACTTTCTTGATTCTGGTTTTTTTTTTAAATAAAATAAGCAAAGGTATTAAAAAACTGCATTGGTACTCAAACTTTTTGAATTTCACCCAATAATTGTTGGCTGCATTCTCTTGGATTTTCTATTTTTGATCAGCAATATTTAAAATTACTGTAATCTTTGTTTTCTCTGTTTGTCCCTTGTAGTTATAAGCATATGGTCCCTAATAATTATTATAATTAATAACTGGGACAACTTTTTCCCAGGGAGCTGTCACCAATGGCTATTATACAGAGCTTTCGTGTTAGCTATTAGAACTATCTGGTGATTATGACTGCAGTGGTGGCACATCTCATTTGAAGCAACCTGCTTTCTGGGCATAAAGCATTGCTCAGCTGCCAGGAAATGTAGTCCATGCCTGAGGCAGAGTCAAAGCTATTATGCCTCAAAACGGTACGAATGATGACAATTTCCCCTAACTTCAGAAATATTACCCTCTAGAAAGATTAGAGCTTGGCTACCATTTTCCTACTAGGAAATGGTACTAGGTAGGAATAACAGGAAATAAAATTCAGCATGTCCAGAAGGCAGATATTGGGGAAAGCCAAGGAAACATTAGCTCCGGTGATCAATTGTGGGTTTTTCATGGAATCACATAAAAGGGACTCTGGTCCTTTGAAATAATGCAGCCGTGCTGTATGTTGACCGGTGCCAGCCATGAATACAGGTAGTCCTCAACTTACAACAGTTCATTTGGTGACTGTTCGAAGTTACAACAGCACTGAAGAAAGTCTGTGGAGATTCTCAGTCATCCAGGTCATGGTTGTCCCAAAGGTGCCTTTTTGCAAGAGGCAAACTGGACTTTCTAGTTTTTCTTTGAAGACGTTTCGCTTCTCATCCAAGAAGAAAGTGACTTACGACCGTTTCTCACACTTACAACCATTGCAGCATCCCTATGGTCGTGTGATCAAAGTTCAGATGCTTGGCAACTGACTCATATTTATGACAATTGCAGTGTCCCAAGGTCATGTGATCCCCTTTTGTGACCTTCTGACCAGCAAACTCAATGAGGAAGTTGGATTCACTTAACAACCTTCTTACTAGCTTAATAACTGCAGTGATTCGTGCAAAGAAAGGTTGTAAAATGGGGCAAAACTAACTTAACAAATGTCTCACTTAGCAACAGAAATTTTGGCTCAATTGTAGTCTTAAGTCGAGGACTACCTGTAATGGTTGTGAAGAGCCGAGGTGGCGCAGTGGTTAGAGTGCAGTACTGCAGGCTACTTCAGCTGACTGCTAGCTGCAGTTCGGCGGTTCAAATCTCACCGGCTCAAGGTTGACTCAGCCTTCCATCCTTCTGAGGTGGGTAAAATGAGGACCCAGATTGTTGGGGGCAATATGCTAACTCTGTGAACCGCTTAGAGAGGGCTGTAAAGCACTATGAAGCGGTATATAAGTCTAAGTGCTATTGCTATTGATTACTTATAGGTGGGCCGTGAAACAGTGGATAGGAACTAACATTGCTGCTTTTGTGAGCTCGCTTGTTCTATTGCAGTGGTTCTCAACCTTTCTAATGCCGCGACCCCCCCGCCACCGCCGTGACCCCCTACCGCGACCCCCTCCCTACCCTCTCCCCACGACCCCCTCCCCGCCCCCTCCCCGCGCGGGATGAGGTGACAAAGGGGGCGTGGCATGTGCAGAGGGTAAAACAACCCAAATGGCGGCATCCGGGCGAAGTCTCCCACTTCCGTCGCTACCAGCTGTCCGGCGACCCGCAGGCAAGCCCGTACCGGGAACATTTCACCCCAGGTGCCACGCCCCCTTTGTCACCTCATCCCGCTTCCGTCACTACCGGATGTCCAGTGACCCACAGGCACGGCCGAACCGGGAGCATTTCACCCCTGCAGTGACGGTGGCACCAAGATGGCGGGCTAGCGCGCGCGGCGACCCCTGTGAAATGGTCGTTCGACCCCCAAAGGGGTTGCGACCCACAGGTTGAGAACTGCTGTTCTATTGTTATACAGGTAGTTCTTGACTTACATCAGTTCATTTAGTGACAGTTCGGAGGTACAACGGCACTGAAAAAAAGTGACGTGACCAATTTTCACATTTATGACTGTTGGAGCATTCCCGTGGTCAAGTGATCAAAATTTGGATGTTTGTCCCAAAGCTGCTGTTTTCAAGAGGCAACTGGACTTTCTGTTGACCTGGATGACTGAGAATCTCCATAGACATTTGGATGTTGGGCAAGTGGTTCATATTTACGATGGTTGCCGTGACCTGGGGCCACATGAACGGCTTTTGCGACCTGACGAGCAAACTCAATGGGGAAGCTAGATTCACTTAACAGTCGGGTTACTAACTTAACAACTGCAAAGATTCACTTAACAACTGTGGCTAGAAAGGTCATAAAATGGGGCAAAACTCATTTAGCAAATGTCTCACGTAACAACATAAATTTTGGGCTCAATTGTGGTCATAAGTCGAGGACTACCGTTAGTTGTGCTTTCTACAACGCTTCCAGAATACAGCCCTCCAACAGTTTTTCTTTTACTAATTTTGTTAAAGTTATCAAAGTATAAAATACAAATGAAAACGAAAATAGTGGGAAAATGGGGGAGGGAAAAGGAGAAAGAAAGAAGTATGGGGAAAAGGGGGGAAAAGAGAAAAGCATTGATTTCCAACTCTTTTTAGCGCAGTAGGGCAGGGGTGTCAAACTCGCGGCCTGTGAGCCGGATGCGTCACGCACTGGCCACGCCCACCTCCAGTTTAGCGAAGGGGGGAAAGTCACGATACGTCACATGACGTCAATGTGACGCCACAAGTTTGACATCCCTGCAATAGGGTAACAATGCCTCCAACTGTTTAAAGCAGTCCCAAGATTTGGCATGCCAATGGCCACTATTGCCCTATCTGATACAGCAATACAAAGCTGTGTGAAGCTTTTGTACATTGGTGAAAAAATAGTATTTTGGTATTTTCCCCTGAAATTAACCTTCCAAAGAATGCTATCTTAGATGGATTACTGGTAGATCAGTCTGGTTTATCAGAAGAGCCTTCGCCCATTTATTTCCTCGGCAATTCGGAGAAACTTTTAAGCGAATAAGTTCTTTTTAACAACTGACTAGTGTCAGTTAGAAGTCTATTATATTTAACAGAACTGTGTTTGCCACATTTTTCTTTCAAGTCTAAATCCTTTAGATTGAATTTTAATCCAATTCTCAGAACCAGTTTTTACTTCTGAGCTATCCCACAGTTTGCAAGAGTTCCCACAGTAGCATTTCCTGCTCAATCAGTGATTAGTTTAAATAATCCGGTGAGTGCAAATGTGCAGAAAGTTACCGTGGAATCAATTTTTAATAAATAAAAGAGTGTGGTGGATCAGAATTTATGTATGTTTTTTCTGTTTGCCGTCTCCAGTCGTTTACTTTCCTTAGCGCTCAATGCATACTTCATACATTAATAATTTCAGAATGCCTTGGTCAGAAGTTTAATTCAGTTCAAATTAATTAATTCTGTTTTCATCGCTAGACTGAAAAATTGAATAATAATAATAATACTTTAATGCGGGTTAGATATAACAATCATAGCCGGTTTTATGGTTTTATCCAATATGGTATGCATTAGGCTACTCTTCTATTAAATTATATAATCCCAATGGTAAAAAAAAAAATTACTACCATAGTAAATATTTTCATACCAATACACACCAAAACACATTCTAAGCTGGTTGATAGAGCTGTCATATTACAGGTAGTCTTCAACTTACGACCACAATTGAGCCCATTGATGTTGCTAAGTGAGAAATTTGTTAAGTGAGTTTTGCCCCATTTTACCACTTTTCCTGCCACGGTTGTTAAGTGAATCTGGCTTCCCCATTGACTTTGCTTATCAGAAAGCAAAGAAAGAAAGAAAGAAATGGTCCCGGTGTCCCTGGATCATGTGATCATCTTGTAAAAGATGATCACATGATCCCGGGACACCGCGACCATCATAAATGTGAGTCAGGTGTCAAGCATCCGAATGTAAGTCACCTGACCATGGGGATGCTGCAGCGGTCATAAGTGTGAAAAATGGTCATAAGTCACTTTTTTCAGTGCCATTGGAACTCCGAATGGTCACTAAGCGAACTGTTGTAAGTCGAGGACTACCTGCACTTCTATGTAAAGATGGTGCAATTATATACTTCCTGGGATAGAGCTTGGTCTAAGGAGATGTTTGGCAGCCCTCGTCACCTACAGGTAGACTTCGAGTTACGACCAGAATCGGGACCAGAATTTCCATTGCTGAGCGAGGTGGTTGATAAGTGAGTCATGCCCAATTTTATGATTTCTTTTGCCACGGTTGTTAAGTAAATCACTGTAGTTGTTAAGTTAATCACGTGGTCATTAAATGAATCTGACTTTCCCCATTGACTTTGCTTGTCAGAAGCCAGCTGGGAAGGTCAAAATGATGATCGCATGACCAAGACGCCATTCTAAATACATGCTGGTGCCATGAGCTTGAATTTTGATCACATGACTGGGGATCAACTGAACGGTCATAAGGGTGATTGCTCTTCCAAACCGCGTAAAATAGAGCTGGTAGATGTCATACAGGTGGTCCTCAACTTACCACCACAATTGAGCCCAACATTTATGTTGCTAAGTGAGAAATTGGTTAAGTGAGTTTTGCCCCATTTTACAACTTTTCTTGCCACCTTGGTTAAGTGAATCACCGCAGTTATTCAAATTAGTAACCCGGTTGCTAAATGAATCTGGTTTCCCCATTGATTCTGCTTGTCGGAAGGTCGCAAAAGGGGATCCACATGACCCCAGGACAATGCAACCGTCGTAAATGTGAGTCAGTTGTCAAGCAAATCACATGACCATGGGGATGCTACAACGGTCGTAAGTCTGAAAAATGGTCATAAGTCTCTTTTTCAGTCCCGTTGTGACTTCGAACGGTCACTAAGTGAACTGTTGTAAGTCGAGGACTGCCTTTACATACTGTATTCTTAAAACAAGCCATCCACTTAATATGCATGATGCCAGTTTATTGATGGATGGATTAATTTTACATATTTTTTCTTTGATCAGAATGGTACCCTGCTGTTTCTCAGAAGGTGATCAAGTTCTACATAATTGTAATCTCTGTGTCCCAACAACTGGTTAAAGCGGTTCGATATTTTTTTTTTTAAGATGTCTCTCTCTCTCTCTCTATGTATGTGTTGGATATAGATTAGATGAGAGAACTTCCAACAGTTCTCTCATTTTGTCCTTTTATCATACAGTATTTGTAGAACTGTTGAGCCTCAGAAGAGTTTATTTCTTTCTGGTTAGTGTTTCAGTTGCTTCCAACTCTTCATAACTCAATGGACATCTTTTTGTTTCAACTGTCTGTTAGTAACTTTTTGGTTTTGTAAGCTTCTGTTCCTGACATTAGCTATACCTTCCTATTTTGTTTTAGGTGGATCTTTTTTTGATTGCCTTCATTTTTTCCAAGTATTGGGTCTTCTCCAATGACTCTGGCCTTTGTGTTGTATCTCTAAAATGTTTCTGGTGATCATTCTGAATTTACTTCATCCAGTACTGGATGCTTAGTTTTTTCTGCAGTCCTAAATAATTCTCAATAATCTTCTGCAATAACACAGTTCAAAGGAATATGTTTTTCTTCTATGTTCACAATTATCCTGCTTCAATGGCATGTTCATGGGGAAACAATACTGTATTGTTGGGGAAATAATACTGTATGTATTTTGTTTGCAAGTGTGAGTTCTCTGCACATTTGTTCTAGATTTGTTACTCTCTTTTTCACAATACCAGATACCTCTTTATTTCATCACCATTCCTGTGCATTTTTCAACCTAGCAAGATAAAGTCCTAAGTAGATCCCCAATAATGTCACAGTCCCCACTAGTGGCATGAAATTTTGAGCTTTAGTCTATGACGAAGTGACTTGGGGGGAATCTGCAGTTCAAACATTTCTTAGAGCCCTCTTGCACCAAAACTAAATGGGAATTTAGACAAGAAGCCATAGATGGAAACTAATCAAGAAGAGAAGCAACCTGGAATTAAGGAGAAACTTCCTAACTTGTCCTTCCTAACTGTCCTTCCTAATTGAGGACAATTAACCAGTGAAACAGCTTGCCTTCAGAAGTTGTAGGTGCTTCATCACTGGAGGTTTTTAAGGAAAGACTGGGCAACCACTTATCTAAAATGGCATAGGGTCTCCTGCTTGAGCAGGGCGTTGGACTAGAACAGGGGTCCCCAACCTGTGGGCCACGGCCCACTACTGGTCCACAGCCTATTCACAACTGGGCCACGTGAGTCGCAGGTGCTCGGGGCCTCACTCGCACGAGTGTCATGGGTGCTTGGGGCCCACTCGCATGAGCGTTGCGTGCCCTTGGGGCCCCACTTGCACGAGTTCTGCGGGCGCTCTCGGCCCCACTCGCGTGAGCATCAATTGCTTGCACACACACGTACACACACCCCTATCCCTCCCACAAAACCATCTCCTCTTTCCCCCTCCACCACTTTCTGGCCACCAATCTGGAAAGGTTGGGGAACTCTGGACTAGAAGACCTCCAAGGTCCCTTCCAGCTCTATTCTGATTGATGTCTGGTTGAATCAAAGAGTTCAAGCTGGAGAAGTTAAACCTTTTTCTGCATGAGGTAATGGTTTCCCCAAAATATATTTCATAATGACAGCTGGTTGGATGCAGTGTTTAAAGCACCAAGCTAGAAACCAGGAAACTACATTCATTCCGAGAATCAGTTTGATGTAGCAGTTAAAGGCACCAGCTAAAGACTCTGAGACCATGGGTTCTAGCTGCACCTCCGGCATAAAACCAGCTGGGTGACCTTGGGCTAGTAACTCTCTTTCAGCCCTAAGAGGGAGGCAATGGCAAACCATTTTCAAAAACATTGCCAAGAAAACTGCAGGGACTTTTCAGGGCAATCACCAGGAGACAAGACTGAATTGAAAGGGAGGAGGAGAAGGATACAACTGTTGGAAGAAATGTCCATCGGTTCAGTTCCAAGTGGGGAAAAAGATACTGGATTCATGGAAGTTGCTTCAAAAGAAGGTTTTAATGGACAGGACCACATGGTTTGAGGTCCTGGGGAAAAGGTGGATCACATGCTTCCAGATGTTGGGTGAAGAAAAAGAAGGAGGGAGATGCTGAGAATCCCTTGGTTTTATGCCCTCTCTTGGGCCCCGCCTCAAGGCCTCCAGCTCCTGTGCAAGAAATGCACTCTGATTGGCTGTCAGACTCCCA
Organism: Thermophis baileyi; assembly: GCA_003457575.1. Taxonomy (NCBI): domain Eukaryota; kingdom Metazoa; phylum Chordata; class Lepidosauria; order Squamata; family Dipsadidae; genus Thermophis; species Thermophis baileyi. Next base: position 3,863,473 of record QLTV01003253.1, read on the forward strand.
TGGGGCCATGCAGGGGCAACTCTGTAGGCTGTCCTGAGTCCAAGTTTGCTTGAGCCTTGCTGGCTGATGCAATCTTCCCAGGTGTCATATGGTGAGATGGGTAGAGGGTTAATCCTATCATGTCCTAAGGGTGAAGGTCTTAATCCCATCACCCTGGAGCTGAAGGAGGGGGGGCAGGGAGCTGCAGGGAGCTGCTTTGTCTTTAAAACATGTTTCTCCTTTTCTCTCATCCAGGGAAATACAATATTCTGTCTTTTTTAATATTTCCCAGAATATTTCATTCTTCTAGGAGGGGGGTGGGTGCTAACTTCCTTCACAACAGAGGGGTTTAAAATGTCTCTGAAATGTGGGCCCACTTAGAACAATGGAGAAGTCTAATTAGCTATCTGGAGAGTCTATAAATCCATTTCTTTGGAGGATGTTGATGAAAAACTAAAGCTGAACCTGTTCAAAAAGGAAGCAGTTGCAGATTGTACAGATGAGGATAGAATTTTACACTTAAATCACCGTTGAGCTCTCTCCCTGGTTAAGCTGAAAAGAAAGGAAGTGGGGGAGAAAGGAAGGAAGGATAATAAAAGGAAAAACATTGTGAGCCCATGCCTCCAAGAACTTCCTAGCTTTATAAAAAGAAATTAAGCTTGTTTAAGCTATTGCATTTTAAAAATTAATTGAACCCGCACATCCTCCTTCCCATTGCTAGGATACAAGATATGAATGAAATGTTGTTTGCTTTATTCATTCAGTTTGCAGAAAACTAGTGGCTGTGATGAAAGCATCTCTTTCCCTTTTTCTATTCAGGACAGACGAGCTGTAGCCTAATCAAAACACTTGGGATGTCATTCTTGCTACCCCAAGTTGTTTTTCTTTTAATCTATTTGAGTAAGTTTTCACGAAAGCAGTTTGCAAATTATTTCTTGTAGACAATCATATTGGTTCTCTTTATTATTTATTTATTTATTTATTTTATTTTATTTATTTATTTGTCAAACATGTACAAGATAGCAGGTATAGGTATAAACATAAACATAATCAAAGTGAATACAGATAGATGAGGACAATAGGACAGTAGGACAGGGACGGTAGGCACGCTGGTGCGCTTATGCACGCCCCTTACAGACCTCTTAGGAATGGGGTGAGGTCGACAGTAGACAGTCTAAGGTTAAAGTTTTTTGGGTTTGGGGAAGAAACCACAGAGTCAGGTAGTGAATTCCAGGCATTGATC
>QLTV01003253.1:3864780-3880903 GCA_003457575.1 Thermophis baileyi
TCCTGGCATTGATCACTCTGTTGCGGAAGTCATATTTTCTGCAGTCGAGTTTGGAGCGGTTTACATTAAGTTTGTAACTATTGTGTGCTCGTGTATTGTTGTGGTTGAAGCTGAAGTAGTCATTGACAGGTAGGACATTGTGGCAGATAATTTTATGAACTACATTTAGATCGGTTCTAAGGCGACGTAGTTCTAAGTTGTCTAAGCCCAAAATTTCAAGTCTTGTGGAATAAGGTATTCTGTTGCAAGTGGAGGAGTGGAGGACTCTTCTCGTGAAATATTTTTGGACTCTCTCAATTGTATTAATATCCGATATGCAGTGCGGGTTCCAGACAGGTGAGCTGTATTCGAGAATTGGTCTAGCCTGCTGGTTAAAAAAACTGATACTGCGTAATAATTCTCAACTATATAATTATAGCAGAGGTTTATTTAAGGAAGCCTCAGAAAAAGAATAAGCAAGTAAATGTCTTGCTACCTTTCTTGCTATCCTCATGTTATTCCTATTTAGCCATTATGCTAAAAGTATTTAATATACAGTATTTATATGATATCCATAAGCAGGCAAACATTTTTGGCTAATAATAACAGGTTGTAAGCAATTTTACAAAATGGCAGTCATGTGGATGATGGCCAGTCATATATACTCATTACTAGATATATTTTTCAGGCTCTCCATCATTCTGGTTTACATTTCTCATTTTTTTTACTTCTGGGCATGTGCAAAACAAAATAAAAATCACTAAGGTAATGCAACACTCATCAGTATTATTTCTAAAAGTTCCTATTGCATAGGGTCCACATATATTATTTTACACAGAAGCAAAGCTAGGGTTTGTATTGTGGCTTCCAAACTAATTTTGGATTAAAAGGGGTTTGAAAAGTTTGGGAGAGGCATATAACCTAGTAGGTACTAAGTAGGACTATCACAGCTGGTCTTTAAAAAAAATGTGGAATGACCACCAGATGGAAGCAAAGGAATAAAGAAATCCAACATTTCTACAGACCAGATCTGTTTACTACATAACAGAAAGCAGAGTTGGAAGAGACCTTGGAGGCCTTCTAGTTCACTCCTCTCCTCACAGACCCTATACCGTTGGTTGTCCAACCTCTTCTTGCCCCCAGTGTTAGAGTACCCACAACTTCTGGAGGCAAGTCGTTCCACTGGCTAATTGTTTTTACTGCCATGAAATTTCTCCTTAGTTCTAGGTTGGTTCTTTTCTTGATTAGTTTCCATCCCTTGCTTCTTGTCCTGCTTTCAGGTGCTTCGGTGAATAGGTTGACCCCCTCTTCTTTGTGGCAGCCCCCTAGGTATTGGAACACTGCTATCATGTCACCCCTAGTCCTTCTTTTCATTATGTTAGACATACCCGATTCCTACAACTCTTCTTCATTTGCTTTAGCCTCCAGTCCCCTAATCATCTTTGTTGCTCTTCTCTGCCCAACATGGAGGTTGCCTGCTGTGTGTTAAATACAACACCTCTCTGGGATCACTATGCCATCGTTCTTCCACATTTTCCCTAAAGACAATGTTGCTGGGTTTCCTCTTTTCTTATATAAATCATCCTAGTCAGTACATATTTGTCACTGGGCAATATTCCTTCAGGTTGAAATTTAATATCAATCCATCTCAATCATTCTCATCTCAGGACCATTCAAATGTATTTAGAGTACAATTCTCAGAATTTCCCACCAACAGCCCATTCTAGGAGCTAAAATCCCAAGGCTCTAAGTGGGAACTACTTCAAGAGGGCAGATCAATACAGAGAGATGGCAGAGGGGAATGGACAATGCCCATTTCTGTTAGGCATTTTAAGAACCAGGGGGGAACTACTTAAACCACTGCCTTCTATTATCGAGCCAGACTATTTTACCCTCTGTCCTCGATTTTCTATATCGATTTGTTGCAGCTTGAAAAGTTCTCTCTAAGGGTTTCTGATAGCTGGGATGTGACCTGAGCAAAGGTCAATGAAGCAGATCTAACTGCAACAGAAAGGAAATGTATTTCCAGGAATTACATTATTGGGAAAGGCAAAGCCTAACACCTAATTAGCTACATCCGACCAGGAGGTGAGTCACAAGAGCATCTGGGAATAAAGGCAGAAGGAAATAACCCCAGGTTAGCGATTTCATAGACAAAAGAAGAGGCAAAGTGAACAGGACATGAATAGAATAGAGCTGGAAGGGACCTTGGAGGTCTTCTAGTCCAGCCCCCTGTTCAAGCAGGAGAACCTATACAATCTCAGACAAGTGATTGTCCAGTCTCTTCTTAAAAACCTCCAGGGATGGAGCGCCCACGATTTCTGAAGGCAAGCTGTTCCACTGGTTCATTGTCCTCACTGTTAGGAAGTTTCTCCTTAATTCCAGGTTGCTTCTCTCCTTGATTAGTTTCCATCCATTGTTTCTTGTCCTGCCCTCTGGTGCTTTGGAGAATAATTTGACCCCCTCTTCTTTGTGGCAGCCCCTCAAATACTGGAATACTGCTATCATGTCGGCCCTAATTCTTCTTTTCTTTAGACTAGCCAGACCCAAAACCTGCAGCCGTTCTTCATATGGCTTAGTCTCCAGGCCTTTGATCATCTTAGTTGCTCTTCTCTGAACTTTTTCCAAAGTCTCAAAGGGAGGAATACGAAGGCCTTAATTCTCTTGGCTATATCCTACGGTCCCCTTGCAGTTAGTAGGTCATGAGATGTTAAAGAGTCAGTGCCATTAGCTTTGGACCTCCAACATGATTTGCTTTCTAACGTTTCAAATGGCAAGATTTAACTAGAGATGCCAGAGACTGAGTATATTATAGCAGTCCTTTTCCATATATTATATTTTGGTATATATTACAGTATATACTGTAGCATAGTATAATTAGAGTAGTCTTTTGCTGTAATCAATCTCTTTTTCTCTGCTTCTCAATAGTCTCTTTGGAGAGGGTTTTTTCTAGGTCCCTCCTAAAATAGGTTAAGTATTTGCAAATGGATGGATTGGTATCAAGGCGGTAAATAAATATAACCTTACATAGCCTGTTTCATGTAGTGGTTAAGGTAAACAGGCTCAAAAGTGGGAGACCATGAGTTCAAGTCCAACCTTAGCCAGCTGGTTGACTTTGAGCCAGGCACTCTCTCTCAGCCTAACTCACCTTACAGGGTTGTTGTGAGGAAAATAGGAGGAGGAAGTTGTATCGGATATGTTTGCTGCCTTGAGTTGTTCATAAAAAACAATAAAGGCAGGATACAAAAAAATAAAAGTAACCTTACAGGATATGTTATTTCAGAATCTGGTGTTTGTCACACACTTTCTTGCTGACCTATTTATTCTCATTGGACAAATACCTCACATAGCAAAAAAAATTTTTAAAAACCAAGAAAAGTATTCCATTGATGCAAGATATAATGGGGGGCGGAGAGACCTCAGAATCACAAGAAAACTTCACCTGATACCTGGTTTGTGAAACTCTTTGATACATAATTCACAAAATGGGTTTACAAATACAGACAATTTCGCTTGCCCCTCTCACCATCAGGCCCAGATATTTGCCAAAAGGGAGACCACACAGAAAGACTACATAGGATGGAACACATAGAATCCATCCTCTCCAGAGGTGGGTTCCTACCGGTTCTATCCAGTTCTTTAGAACCGTTAGTAAACTGGCGATGACGTCACAGAGCCAGTTCTGTCGGTGTCTCCGTGGGCGCCGCCATCTTGGATTTTGCTTCTGCGCATGTGCAGAAGCTAATTTTTTTATTGCTGCGGGGGCGCGGGGGCAAACGCAAAGCATGCACGCGCGCCCGGCACGACCCTGAGCGAACCGGCAGCAAAAGGAACCAGAACCCACCCCTTATCCTCTCCATCCACTGGAATCCCAAGAGTCTCCTCTCCTTCTTCTTCCACCATCCCACCATAAAGCTGAGCCCACAAATATGAATCTGCATGATTCTGGGATTCAGTCCCTCGTGCCCTTTGTACTTACAGAGCAGGGGTGTCAAACTCACGGCCCGCGGGCCAGATGCGTCACACGCTGGCCATGCCCACCTCCATTTTAGTGAAGGGGGGAAAAGTTGCGATACGTCATGTGATGACAACGTGTCGTCGCAAGTTTGACACCCCTGTTACAGAGTCTGCTTTAATTGTATTCGAAAAAGCTTTCTTCCAGAGGAACTAAAGTTAGGAAACGCTTTATGTTTAGTCAGTCCACTGGTCCATTCAATTATAGCAATGTGCCTCAAATTTGCAACTTTAAGATGTGTGGACTTCAACTCCCAGAAGTCCCTTGGCTGGGGAATTCTGGCAGTTGGAATGCACACATCTCTATGTTGCCAAGTTTGTGGAACACCGAATTATAACACCAATAGTCACTTTGAAAGGTTCAAGGACCTCTCCAATCCTACAAGATGGTGACAGTCAAGATCACATTTGGCATTTTGCAGTCAAAACATATAGTCTCTCACTGAATCATAACTTTCTCCTGCAGGCTGGAATACAATGACAAGCTGAAACATTAAATACTCCTCTGAGTCCACACCCTGCCTACAGTTTAGTCTGGGTAAAGAGACGTATAATTGTTATTTTTCTCTGACCTTCTTCCATGACTATTTATCCCTGTCCTACAGATAACCCAATTATACAAATAATTTCTGCCTATGCAGCCACTCAGAAACCTCTTCAAAGTTGCATTTTGAATACGAGGCAAAGGAATCCACAAAGGTTGCCTTTAGTCTGACTCCAGCTGTGCAGAACAGATGTCGGGTGCTCCAACATGGCTCCATCGTTTTGCAGTTGGGGTTGGGTATCTCTTCTGTGCATTGCAATCAAAGGAAGACAGATCCCATTTCTCAGCTTTCATACTGAAGCCCAAGCTAGTCGTTTTACATAAACGTACTTTCGCTGTCACTCAGTGCTGGGCTTTGATTTGTCTCCCTTCAGAGCCTGTTTGAAATCCTGAGTTAATTCTAACGTGATTAATTCATGAAATGGAGTTGTTTGACCTTAAAATGTTTCTCCCATAGTTGAAGGAACAAAAACATCAACAAATGGTTACCTTTTTCCTTTGCTTTCACTTGTAATTGGAAGCTTTTATCCTACGTTTTATTTCTGTTGCTGGCAATCATACTTAAAAAGAGCTATTTTCCCTCCTAAGCAACACAGTAGCTCTCATAAAGAAATATTAACCACAGCTATAATAAAACTATATCTAATTTTTCACATCTGGCAACTTTAAGATGGGTGGATCTCAACTCCCAGAGTTCTACAACCAACATGGTGGCTGGAGAATTCTAAGAGTTGAAGTCTACCCATCTTAAAGTTGCCAAATTTGAAAAACTCTGTATTTATATGCTTCTCATGATACTCCTTTTCATTCCCCCTTCAGTTTTTTTAATCTTTCCAACTAATTCTTAGTATTCCGTAACTAAAAATCAAAAGGCAACCAGCGGCATCTTTTCAAGATAATAAAAAGATGCTACAGGACCCTTCCTGATTTTTGGCTAGTGTGGACTAGTCAAGACAGTTCTTCTACTATGACTCCATAACTACTAAGCATAGTCAATTCTCATTATAGCAGTGACATTAGGAGAGGTAGGACACGGTCTCCTCCCTTGACTAAGGGCTTTTGGCATTACCTTCATGGCACAATGTGAAGAATGTCGTAGACAATTACATGCATAAGACATTCTGTTCTCATGTGGAGCACATCTACTCTAATCCCAGATGGTTGTATAGTTAAGTTCAAGAGTACAATTCAAGGTGCTGGTTATCACATTTAAAGCCCTACATGGCTTGTGGCCAGGATATTTGAAAGACTGCTTCTCATTACAACTACCCAGCCTACCAGGACAGGAAGTTCCCAGGAAGTTTTCAGCTTCAACCACAATATTACACGGGCAAACAATCGATACAAACTCAAGGTAAACCACTTCAAACTCAATTGCAGAAAATACGACTTCAGCAACAGAGTGGTCAACGCCTGTAATGCTCTACCTGACTCCGTTGTTACAGCCTCAAACCCTCACAGCTTCAATCTCAAACTCTCTACCGTGGACCTCACCCCATTCCTAAGAGGTCCATAAAGGGGGTGTGCATAAGCGCACCAGCGTGTTTACCATCCCTGTCTTACTGTCCCCATTTATCTGTATTTACTTCCTTTGTTCATGTTTATGTTCATACCTATACTTGTTATCTTGTACATGTTTGACAAAATAAATAAATAAATAAATAAATAAAGTCAGGGCATGTTACACATCCCATTGATTAGGGATTGTCATCTGGTGGGACAGTGAAAAAGGGTTTGGCCCCTTGTTTATGAAGCATCGTTCTTCTAAGGGATGGCCGGTTCGCCCGAATCGGTAGTGACCTGCTGGTGATGTCACAATGATGTCATGGATCTGGTTCGGTCGGTGCCGGTCCGTGGATGCCGCCATCTTTTATTTGAATTTTTTTGGATTTTTTTTGGGGGGGGGTTTCCCACACTGCGCATGCGTCACCATCTTGTTTTTGGCTTTTTTGGGAGGGGAATTTTTTTTATTTTTTTGCACTGCGCATGCGCGCGTGCCCACGAGGCGCGGCCACGTGGCGCGGGAGGAAATGAACCGGCAGTGAGGTAAGTTAGAACCCACCCCTGCCCCCACCCTGTTGCTTTTCTGAAAGATCCTAAACACTTATGGTAGTTCTGTCAGCAGGCTTGGGCACTATGAATGGAGACAGAGACAATCAAGTGGCTGATTTGATTGTGTTATTGCTGCCATAGGAGGTGGAAGGTGGGGCTTTTTAATGGGTTTCTATTATATGGAGGATTTTTTTAAAAATTTGTAAGCCGCCCAGAGTTACCTACAGTATGGGTGAGTTGGGCAGCCTAATAAATTGGTTTAATAAGTAAGTTCATTTAATTTCTAGACTTAAAGTTTTAATAGTTGTGGAGAAAGAACAGTGCATTTCTTTACTTAATTAACAGTGTGATAAACCAGATCTGCTAAGCTGCTAGGCTCTCCTGCTCCTTCTGCTGAGATGGGTTTCAGACTATGTGAGATTCTGGATCCCACAACAACGTTGAACCCTGATGACATCTCCAATGCAGAATGAAGTGTTGCATGTTGATGATTATTCAGCATGTATAACCAATCCTTGGCTTTCTGTAAGTAGCATCATTTTGGCATTAGTGTATGAATTAAACATGGGGTAGAAATACTGTGAAATCCTCTTTCCCCCCCCCCCCTCAATTAGGTCTTCAGTAAAAACTAGAATTCAGCAAGTTAGCAAATGACAAGCAGGATGTCTTTTTTTAAAAAAACTTAGAATATAAGTAGGAAAAAGTTTACGTCTCTGCCCTTGTTCTGTCAACATGTCACACAAATTGCTGAACATAAGGAAGGGAGGGGCATTAGTGCTTCCTATCGACTGTAACTTCATCATCACAATAGGATGCTGTTTCTCACAGATCTCAGGAGTCCCCTATGGAATCTATAGGTTCTGCCCCTGAATTCCATCCATTATAGCCAAATCAGGCTATTTTTTCCAAAATTATTGTGGGGGTTTCTGTCTTCTCAAATTCTAGCATTGTAATGAGAGAGGATGGCGGGGGGAGAAGTATCTCATCTATTTTCCCCAAACAGCGCTGCAGAGGTTTTTTTTTACAAAATAGCAGGGGACAGTATTAAATATGGCTTAGCAAGAAATTGATTTCTTCACTTAATGAACATTTCGACACTCATTAAACTTCTATAACTAAATACTTGGCATGGTTTGGTGACCTCCTTTTCGAAGCTCCTTTCCAATGCCGATGAATTCAAAGTGGATAGACCGAACGAAAAACAAGAAAACCAAATTCTCGATTGCTGGTCATTGAATCTCCCTCCAAGGTTAAATCCCCTAATGGAATTGCCTGGAGCAAGGGTCTCCAACCTTGGCAACTTTAAGCCTGGCGGACTTCAACTCCCAGAATTCCCCAGCCAGCAAGTCCGCCAGGCTTAAAGTTGCCAAGGTTGGAGACCCCTGCCCTGGAGGGTGTCTTTTAAATCACAGTTTCTCAACCTTGGCAACTTGGAAGACATGTGGATTTCAACAGTCCCTTGTCAAATGTATCATCTGTTTAACCTGTCCCTTTAACGTGACAGAGACTTGTTGGAACAGGAATGAGATGGATACAGCTAGTGATAAAGATGTGTGTGATTCTTCTTATTTGATTACATTGTCTCTCCCCTACTACCTCTGGGGATCAGGAATAAGCAGAAACCTTTATTTGTGACTTTACAATAAGCTTGTTTCTTTCTTATTAGTAATCCTAAAAATATGTGTTTGATTATCTGGTTCAGTGACTAGTTGTTTTCTTTAAAAACACAGTTATATAAGAAAATTTACCAAAAATATAAGTGATGAACATAACAAATGAATAAACTAGGGGGGGGGGACTGAAAGTTATGCAATGCTTCAAGATTTGATCCCATAAATGTACTTTAGACCTGTCTGCAACTCCTTAAAGGATTTTCATTAAGTTCTTCGGCAGCTGCCTGAACCAAAAGTGATCCTCTTCCAAACTTCTTGTTGTACCATGTTTAGCGTCTTTCACCTTTTTGTCGCGTCCAAACACGCCCTTAAACTCTTAAACCCTGAAGCCATCATACCTTCTTCCTATGATCAACGTGGGGCCATCTACACATCCGTTTTGTTTGGATTTAGCATCAAACTTCATTTTAGAAGGAACTCCATATGCATTGTGGGCAGTAATTATAGTAGAATATAGAAACTGCAACAACAAAAAAAGAGCTAAGCTAAATGGTTGGTTACTTCTTTCTGGGATTGTCAATACTCCATAGGTACCCACTGCGATCCAAAAAGAATAGCTGAACAAATTAGTCTCCTTCCTAGGTGTTTCCATCTTTACTGGACAATCCTTCACCTCACAGAGCTCGGTTCATATCATCATAGGGATGACATTCCTGAAGGTGAACTAGAAAGAGATAAGTCTGAATACAGCTGAAAAAGGATTTTGTTGTGCTGATCAGCTTGGCTGGGAAGTTTTCTCAGACAAAACACTGACATCAAGTTGTATGGGAAAGGCAATCTTATCTTTGTCTTCTGAACATATTGATGGTATAGTCTTTAGTCTGTCCAAAGTTTTGAAAAAGTGAGATGAAAGGAAGAGTTCCATGGCATGGATATTTTATTTCCATTGTATATTTCACAATGTGTGTGTGTGTGTGAGAGAGAGAGAGAGAGAGAGAGAGACAGACAGACAGACAGACAGACAGACAGACAGACAGACAGACAGACAGACAAAATATAGTTAAAGTAAGCATTTTTCTGGACTGGCTGCAACTGTCACTAAAGTGAAGGTGTCACAAGTCATTCCTTTCAAATTTAAGAAACTTCCAGTTGTTGTGGAGGGCATAGCCTCTGTGTACTTTGTCTTTAGAAAATCTTCAGGACCTGTTCTCTGTCCAAAACAATGCATCACAAAAAATAGATACAATAACTTGGCAACCCAAAATAAGAACAAATCACTAGGTCCAGCAGCTATTTTTCCAGAACTTGAAAGGAATTCCAGATTAGAAGGCTTGAAGCAAATTCACCTGAACTCTCTAGAGAGTGCCTTTGATCTCTTATGAACTCAGATGAGGGCAGGACAGTATAACAATAAAATGTAATTAGGGTTTTCTTTCTTTCTTTCTTTCTTTCTTTCTTTCTTTCTTTCCTTCCTTCCTTCCTTCCTTCCCTCTCTCTCTCTCCTCTCTCTTTCTCTCTCACTCTTTATTTATTTATTTATTTATTTATTTATTTATTTATTTATTTTCCTCTCCTCTCCTCTCCCTCTCCCTCTCCCTCTCCCTTCTCCCTGTCCTACTTTCTTTCTTTCCTTTTTTTCCTTTCTTCCCGTCTTTTTTTTGGTGGTGGGAGATACAACCGCTTGAAGTTGCTTGGAATACACATCATTCATGTTTTTCGTTGGTGTCAAGGATTGGCTGAAACGAAGGAGTAAATTGTGTTATAAATATGATTTGAGTTGACAGTAAATAGCAATAGCAATAGCAGTTAGACTTATATACCGCTTCATAGTGCTTTACAGCCCTCTCTAAGCGGTTTACAGAGTTAGCATATTGCCCCCAACAATCTGGGTCCTCATTTTACCCACCTCAGAAGGATGGAAGGCTGAGTCAACCTTGAGCCGGTGAGATTTGAACCGCTGAACTGCAGCTAGCAGTCAGCTGAAGTAGCCTGCAGTGCTGCACTCTAACCACTGCGCCACCTCGGCTCAGTAAAGAAGCTAGTCCTCTTTTTTCACCCGAAGCCTGCCAGGCAAGGCTTGAATAATAAATAATAAATAAAAGGATTAAAATTAGCATTTGTTTATGAGGAAAACATGACACGTTTAAGCCCATTTCAGCACACCACCCGCACATTACAATGTAGAGCGAAGAGGAAATAGAATTGAGGGCAGTCCAAATACACTGCAGGTGAGAATTCTTAATGTCTTTATTTTCTTTGTGTAAGAGAAAAGATGTGATTTGTTCCTGCTCCCTTTTGGGAAAATTATAGCTGAGAAAAATGCAACATGATCACCAGAATCTGTTCATCACTCTCATCTCATAATGAAAGGGACTTGCAATGCCTTCTCGCCCACTTCTGAAAACAGCTCCAGATTCAGTTCTATTATAATGCCAGGTTTTCTTTAGGGCAGGGGTCCACAACCCGTGGTCTGTGAACCAACACCAGGACACGGCATGCCAGAAACTGGGCAGTGCAAACAAGCAAAGCCCCATCCACGGGATTCAGGCAACATGCAAAACCACAGCCCCTCCAGGGCGCGAAAAAACCTCTCTCCATGGAACTGGTTGGTGCCCAAAAGGTTGGGGGCCACTGCTTTAGGGCTTAAACACACACACACACACACATCTTGGTGTCATCTGCAGGCACACACACACGTAACCTAAGCAACTGACCCAGACTGCTAACCCAGAAAAATTGGGAGTCTAGGATTTGTTGTCAGGTAGTCCTCAACTTATACCCTTAGCAAGCAGTCAAATTATGACATACCCCCCAAAAAGGCATTTATGACCTAGCTCCGATGACCACCTTCCCATGGTCACGTGATTGCATTTTGAGTGCTCTGCAAGTAGCCTGCATGTATGACATTTCCAGCATCCCATGGTCACATGGCCACAATTTACCATTTACTTCCACTTTTTGGCAAAAAAAAGCTGCATAGAATGGGTTCACTTACTGGCTAGATTCATTGACAACCCCGGTGATGCACTTAACAACTGCTGCAAAAAATGTCATGAAACTGGATCAGTCACATGATGACCTTGCTTTACGCCTATCATGACTTATGACCGTAATGGGAAGGCTCCACTGCAATCATAAGTCAAGGACTACCTATAGTCATAAGTGTCCCAAAGTGGCCTTTTCAGGAGGCAACTGGACTTTCTTGTTTTTTCTTTGAAGACATTTCGCTTTTCATCTAGGAAGCTTCTTCAGCTCTGACAGGATAGTGAGGAATGGAAGGATTTATATTCTTTGCAGACAGCTGGTCATTTGCATCCTTGAAGCACATGGAGGTTTATCTGTGTCCTCAGGGTTCCTGTGTCCCTGAGGACACAGATAAACCTCCAAGTGCTTCAAGGACCCTCTAAAAGGAGGCAAATGACCAGCTATCTGCAAGGAATATAAATCCTTCCATTCCCCACTGTCCTGTCAGAGCTGAAGAAGCTTCTTGGATGAGAAGCGAAACGTCTTCAAAAGAAAAAACAAGAAAGTCTAGTTGCCTCCTGAAAAAAAGCACCTTTGGGACAACCATGACCTGGATGACTGAGACTCTCTACAGACTGTAGTCATATGCTAACATCTCCCAATCATTCATATCATCCACATGCTATATTCCCATCGATTGTACCAGCATCCCTGCCTTGTGTACCAAGAAGAAAAACACATCCAAAGCCCCAACTTCCATTTTATTTATTTATTTATTTATTTATTTATTTATTTATTTATTTATTTATTTATTTATTTATTTATTTATTTATTTATTATTTATTTTATAAAATTTATATGCTGCCCAACTCCCGAAGGACTCTGGATTTTGAAGGACAATGCAGTGCAATGCTAGTGCAGCCCTCAAACACAACTGCCAAATGAAGTCTGCTCAGGCTGTGTGCGGGACGCCAATCCTCCCAGCGAAATGAAACACCTAAGCTCTGAAAACATTCACACACGCCCACGTGCTCCAATATGTAACTTTGTTCGCAGCATTTAGAAAAATCTATAAAAACAGTGCTTTTCAGTCACTAGGCTTTTCAGCGTATTTTTAGCATTAGTGTTAATTTTTAAAAAAAAATAGGTTCGGCTTTTTAGTTTGACTGTTTTAAATTTCTCTGAACTGTGTGTGTTAGAATAAGAAAGTCAGGTATAAATGCAATAAAGGAAACAAACCTAGAGGAGACATCATAGTGCCATCGAAGAGTCCCTCTAGGAAAAATGCAGCATCTACATCTATGGTACAGGCACCCCATAAGTATGAGGCACTGATTCTGTCAGCCCACCTCATGGCTTGGGGTGCCAGCTGTGTGAAGGGAACTGCTATTTACTTTCACCTTAGTATGCAAGATCATGTATCTCCCCCAGGGGTGGGTTCCTCCCGGTTCGGACCAGTTCTCCCAAACCGGTAGCGGCCCGCTGGTGACATCACGATGACATCACTGAACCGGATCTGTCAGTGCCGGTCCGTGGGGGCCGCCATCTTTTATTTTTATTTTTTATTTATTTATTTATTTATTTTTGAATTTTTTTTTTCCTTCTGAGCATGAGCAGAAGCCGACTTCCAGCACTCTGCATGCGGTCGCCATCTTTTTTTTGGCTTTGTTTTTTTTTTCCAGATTTTTTGTTACTGCGCATGGGCACGAGGCATGCCCACGAGACGCGGGAGGGAGCGAACCGTCAGCGAGGTAAGTTGGAACCCACCCCTGATCTCCCCCGTTCCTAAACTGCTTTACACCTTCTGTGGGTATCAGCCTTATGAGGTAGCCAAGACAAGGAGCACACCCAAAAGTACTAGCTCTAATTTTATTATAAAGTTCCAGTAACAGATTCTTCCAAGTCTGAAAGAAGATCTCTCTGCATTTACAGTGCAAGAATTAGGAAAGGTCCCCTCTCAGATATTTGCCACACCTTCCTTCCTTCTTCAGATTTAGCTGCTGCTTAATCTGCTGAATGGGACAACTCGCTGTGGCCAACTCACCACAGCTAACTAGCTGCAGGACAACTCGCCATGGACAACTCGCCACGGGACAACTCACCACAGGACAATTTAACAATTCAATTTAATTATTTAAAATAAATTTTAAAATGTTTTCATTTTTGTCATTCACATTTCATTCTGTCCCACCTTTTGCATCCTTTCTTTAACGATTCTATTCCACCATTTCTTTTATATTAGTGAAACTCCTGTCCCACAGTGAATTGTCCCATGGCAAGTTGGCCATGGCGAGTTGGCTGTGGCGAGTTGGCCGTGGCGAATTGTCATAGACCCACTTATCTGGCCCTTGTCTAGTCTGTGGCTCTTCCTCCTATCTCCCAAGGTCTTTCTCACAAACCATTACACCAGAGGCAGTGCAGTTGGGGACACTCTGTTGCTCTTGGAACACAGATTTTCTTTTCTTTTCAAGGATCATTTTTTGTTTGTCATGTCAGTTTAAGGGGGAAGGGCCTGACAGATATGGGACCTTGTTTCTGGTTCTCTGTGGCCCTGTTGGAGCAACAGGAAGAGAACGACAACAGGGAAGGAGTGATGCCAGCAGAGATGGGTGAAGCAGTCTGTGGATGGTTGCTGAAAAGCAGGAAATCAAAAAGGAGATATTCCCAGTATAAGTGTATATGAGTTGTAAGAATTATCTTTTAAATTTGATTTGATTTTTTGGGCCACCCATCTTGAAATATAAGTAGTCCTCAACTTACGACCACAATTGAGCCCCAAATTTATGTTGCTAAGTGAGAAATTTGTTAAGTGAGTTTTGCCCCATGTTACAACCGTTCTTGCCACCCCTGTTAAGTGAATCATCGCATTTACTAAGTTGGTAAGTTAGTTGTTAAGTGAATCTAGCTTCCCCATTCACTTTGCTTGCTAGAAGGTCACAAAGGTTGATTACATAACCCCGGGACACTGCAACTGAATGTGACTCAATTGGCAAGTCTCCGAATTTTGATCACATGACCAAGCGGTTGATACAATGGTCGTAAGTGTAAAAAACGGTTATAAGTCACTTTTTTCAGTGAAGTTATAACTTTGAATGGTCACTAAATGAACTGTTGTAAGTTGAGGACTACCTCGATATATTTCTCAGCAAAGGTAGCAGTGGAAACGTGTGTGTGTGTGTGTGTGTGTGTGTGTGTGATGTATATGTATGTATAAGGGACGCGGTTGCTCAGTGGCTAAGACGCTGAGCTTGTCGATCAGAAAGGTCGGCAGTTCGGCGGTTCGAATCCCCAGCGCCGCGTAATGGAGTGAGCTCCTGTTACTTGTCCCAGCTTCTGCCAACCTAGCAATTCGAAAGCATGTAAAAATGATAGTAGAAAAATAGGGACCACCTTTGGTGGGAAGGTAACAGTGTTCCGTGCGCCTTCAGCATTTAGTCATGCCGGCCACATGACCACGGAGACATCTTCGGACAGCGCTGGCTCTTCGGCTTTGAAATGGAGATGAGCACTGCCCCCTAGAGTCGGGAACAACTAGCACATATGTGCGAAGGGAACTTTTACCTTTACCTTATATGTATGTATATGTATGTCTGTGTCTGTACATGGCAACTCAAGGCAGCTTATGGGATATACAGTTATACAGTTAATTTACAGTTATTTACATCAGGTATTTACAACAGGACTAAATAACACAGTCCTGGTATCAGGTTTCCTTCCCAGGTTTCCCTACCAGTGATTTTCCCCCTCTAACTCTCCTGCTTCATCCCCCACTTCTGGGCTTGACAAGAAAGAAGGTAGAAAACAAAAGAATGGAGTGTAATAACAGGGAGTCCTCGAGTTACAACCATAATGGAGCCTGCCCATTATCATCGTATACCCTGCTGGTTGTAAAACGGGTTGGTCATGTGACCAACCTATTATATGGCCTTTTGTGAGGTGGCTGTTAAACAAACACAGCAGTCATTAAGTGAATGGTTGAATAAAGCAAACACAGTGGTTGTTAAGCAAACACATTGTTTCCCATGGTGCAGTTTTGCCAAAAACCAGAAGTAAGTGACTTTTTTTGCCAAAACTGCTAAAACAATGTGACCCTGGGATGCTGCAAATGGCCATAAATGCAGCCATGTTGCGGAGTGCCTGAAGTGAGGTCATGTGATTACCGAAAGGGATCAACCATTGGACATTTCAGATCCAGGTTGTAAATCCCCATTTAGAGGTTTGTCCTAACTTCAAACGTTGGCTAAGACACAAGTTTTACCAATATTAGAGTCTGTTCAGCATTATTTGACTTTCTCCAGTTCAGCCAATATACCTTCCTCTTCTGCATTGGGGAAATAACCTCTCTCAGGGACATTTGCCAGGTTTTCCCCCCAAACCAGGGGCTTTTTCTACTGTCCCCTCCAGGGTCTTGGCTGAAGCCACCATCTGCAACCAATTGGATCCCTCCAGGGTTTTGCATCTTCAGAGAAGTTCCTCCTTGCATAATGAACCACTGCTCCACCAAAAGAGATGAGGCAATGCACATTTGCAAAGATTCTCTTATAGGAAAGACCCAAGAAACTCCCAGGCTTCCGTCAAGGAAGAGGGCAGGCCCAATTTGAGCAGTTGTGTGCTGCTAAAATCGCTGGTTAGAAAAGCTGATTGGACCAAGGGCTAACTGGCTTATATACAGATCTAGTGGGGCATTACAGAAAATTGGAATGGTACTTTCCAGGAACAGTGGCCAATGTTCTTCAAAAATGGCTTAAAGACATCAGAGAAAAGGCCAGCCAAGGTTGTGTTGCCATAAGGTGGACCAACCTTTCCTTCCCTGGGGGATAGAAGACATTCACAAATGCTATTTCTTAATCCTACTTTTTACCATGAAAGTGTCACCTGAGATGAAGGATAAGAGAAATTCTTGTTCTTCTTTTGCAGGATTCGTTTTAGAAAAAGGGAAAAATACATATAATAATAA
>QLTV01003253.1:3881283-3967392 GCA_003457575.1 Thermophis baileyi
TAATAATAATAATAATAATAATAATAATAATAATAATAATAATAATAATGCTGAATGGCCAAACCATCACAGGCCATCAGGATGAAGCATACAGGTATCTGGCATTTTACAATTTGATAACATCAATATGGACTTGTTAAAAATGTGATTAGGAAAGAATACATCCAAAGAGTGAGAAAATTGCTAAAGGCAAAATTAAACACTGGATATACCATCAAAGCATTGGAGTGGTGCCATGGCCTAGATATGGAGCTCTTGCCTCACAATCAGGAGGCTGTGAGTTCGATCCTAGGTAGAGGCAGTTATTTTTTTCTCTGGGCACACTGAGAATATATCTGCTGAACAAAACTCCGCATTGGCAACAGGAAAGGTATCCAGCCATTAAAACACTCTGCTAGCTCCATTCAGTTGCCCAGACTCCACCCCGCAAGGGATTATGGGGTCGATATATGAAGATGATGATACCATCAAAGCATCATATATGGGCCCTACCTTTGACAAGATACACTGCAAAAATTATTACTTGGACATAAGCCAAGAAAGTTTATTACTATTCCCTATTGCATTATATCCCTGTAGTGGCATTGATATATTATACCTGCCCCACAAAAATTGAGGCAGAGGTTTACTGCAAGTCAAACAAACAGTTGAGAAAGAAAAGCATACATTGGCTAATTATGTAAAAGACAGCCAAGAAGAAACGTTGATTCAAGTTAGAAATTATATCCAGTGAAGATACTGTTATCACCATCCAATAACATCTGCCTATCCAAGGTCCTTGGGAAGGATTTGATAGGTGGAAAAAAATGCCAAATCCAGCCTAAACATCTGGTTGATTGTGCAACCTACCATCATAATAATAAATCAATCTCTAACTACGCCTTAAGTGATAGCTTTAATGATAAATTAAAGGAACTAGGGCTCAAAACAACTTCTCTGATTAGACAATATATTATAAGAACGAAGTGGGGGAAGGGGAATCCGTGACTGCTTGCTTCATAATCAAATAAATTAAAAATGTGTTTCATAGCATTTTCATTTGATCATTTTAAATTCATTTGGATGCCAGCTGGTTAAAAGCAGGGAGGGTGGGAAAATCAAATACTTGGAGAGAGAATTACAAGGCACGCTTAATTTTAAAACAGTCCTTTGAAACACGCAAACAACCTCCCCGTTATATAAATGGAGATCCATTTTTGAAATCAAAAAAGGCTCTTTTAAAAATTATCAGCTGTGATCTCCACTTACTCAACAAGTCCAAGTTTCATTTTTTTGAGTGAAAAGGAAAATATAAATGCACTTTTTCTTTTCCTTTCAAAGCAATAGCCGTTTTATTAAGCCTCATGTGCAATCAGTTTTTACCTGGGAATAAGTCACTGAACATAGTAGGATTTACCTTTGAGTAACCCTGCATATCAAGGGCTGCAAATTGGTAAAATCATAACTTACATTGCAAAATGATAAAATGCTAATTGGATTGCGGATCTCCAATTCAAGTGACAAATCAATCTCACAAAGTAGTTCCTGATGGAATTTATCCTAATGTCATCCTTCTTTCAGATAAAAGGTTCACAATTAATTCAACTAAAACGAAGGAAAAAGAAAATTACATAGTAATTTGATCTGCTAAAATAGTAAGCTTTTGATCTGCTAAAAATGGTTAGCTTTGACTCCCTAACTTCTTTTGGGGACAAAAACTGAACAGCAATCCTCTCTGTTTTTCCGGTGATGTATTGGCTGATTTGCTGTAATGTTAAGTAACCTACCAAAGGGTTGGGCTCTCTCCCTGAGGCTAGGAAAGCTGGAAATTGGAGTGAGGAAGGCAGGAACTGAATGTTTTTCCAGGATCATTGTAAGACAGTATTGCATTCATGCATTATGTATTTTATTTTTGGGGGGGGGGATACATTTTGGATGCTTCTCAGTACAGTTATTTCTTACTTGATATATTTTAATGGAGCATTTTTATGAGAAGAGCTTGGAGATAAGCATTAAATATAATCGCCATAAAATTACTTCTTGGACTTGGTTCTGAAGATAGCAACCAGCTGGGGACTTCATATAAGCTTCCACCCATCATACGGAGATATGTAAAAGTAAAACACATTTGCATTCCGGTGATCTTCTTTGTAACTAAGTCTCCCAGTCCAATCGGACAATCAATTGATTGCTTACACAGGCAACACCACCGTATGGAGGCCACAGGAAAATGACGTAGAGTAGGGTTCATATTGCCCAAGAGGCAGGATTTGAAGGTGAGGGCAGAGAACCAGGGCATTCTAGATTTTGATGGAAAGCAAATAATCTATTGAGTGTGAAGTCTGGTGTAATTTGCTTCCATTTGATCAAAAGAACAGCAGGGCTTTATTTCAACTGGATCCAAAACCCTTAATCCATGCAATATTTCTTATAAAGTTGGACCATAAGAAAGGCTGAGTGCCAAAGAATTGAGGCCTTTGAACTATGGTGCTGGAGAAGATTCCTGCAAGTCCCTTGGACTGCAAGGTGATCAAACCGGTCAGTCCTAGACGAGATCAACACTGACTGCTCTTTAGAAGGCCAGATCCTGAAGATGAAACTCAAATACTTTGGCCACCTAATGAGAAGGAAGGACTCACTGGAGAAGAGCCTAATGCTGGGAAAGATTGAGGGCAAAAGAAGAAAGGGACGACAGAGAATGAGGTGGCTGGATGGAGTCATTGAAGCAGTAGGCATGAGCTTAAATGGACTCCAGAGGATGGTAGAGAACAGGAAGGCCTGGAGGAACGTTGTCCATGGGGTCGCGATGGGTCGCACACGACTTCGCAACTAACAACAACAAGTAGCTTCTGGTAGCAGAGCTGGTTTTTCTCTGAAAGAAGGTTGGAGAAGAAAAGACAAGAAACAACGGATGGAAACTAATCGAGGAGAGAAGCAACCTAGAACTAAGGAGAAATTTCCTAACAGCGAGAACGATTAACTAGTGGAACGGCTTGCCTTCAGAAGCTGTGGGTGCTCCAACACTGGAGGCTTTTAAGAAGAGACTGGACAGACACTTGTCTGGAATGGTAGAGGTTCTCCTGCTTGAGCTTCCAAGGTGCCTTCCAAATCTGTTATTCTACAATATCCTGTAGCCCTTCATCCAACATCTCTGGGTGCTTAGCAATGTTTTCAAAGGTTACATAGCAAACCAGAACAAGAACAGCTCTTGTTCTTTTTTCCCCTGCCAATTTATTTTTTGTCCACCGGCCAGCTTCACCCACTATCAATTTATTTGCTTATTTCAGCTGTCTCACACCTCTTCCCTCACCAAATGGCTTAGGGTTACCCATCAATGGTTGACAGTTACTTCTGGGAATGTATGTAACTGCACCATAATCACCAGGATATCACACCCACCGATTACATCCGCAGCAGGCAAAAAAACGGTCCTGGCATGAGATTTTAACACTAATAGTAGGCAGAAAAGGAATAAGAGCCAAATGAACAAATGGGAATACTTCCTTAGATTCATTTTTTTCTTATTTGGTATATTTTATAACTTCTAATGGTTCATAGGTCAGAGAAGGAGGGTAGGCAACTGTTTGACTTTACTAATTTGAATTAATCGCTAAGCTATTGAGGCTAGGATTTATTATGTACTTTCCAGATATTTTGTTAAAAGGATATAATATGCAATTATTACTTTAAATATACAGAAAACCATTTTAACGTATTTTGGTTCAGTTTCATACTGAAATGTATGTGTATTTTAATCTTTTTATATAATTAATCAAATATGTAAATTCCAATTGTTCAGACTTTTCATTATGTTTGCCTCAAATTCATGCTAATAAAACCTTTCCTTCAAACTTTTAATTAGTCAAATGAAGTAGCTATGTATGCAGGGTTAAAAGACTCACAAAATTACAGTAGTATTTCTTTTTTTTTTCCCTCAGGATGTAGCAAATTAGAGGATATAAACTTCCTTTCAAATGTTACCCATCTGCTTCCAGTACCAAAGGGTATTTTATTTAAAATCTTAATAAATCTTCTCTTCCCAACCTAACTAAAACGTATTAACATATCAGAAGGAAATTTATCAGCCATGTCATATGTATTGTTTCTCATCTATCAGTTTGTCATTCTTGTGCCCTGCTCTTTTTTAGGCTATTGGAAATTATTTCAAATAGGTATTGCACTGCTGCAATTCATTCTAGTTCTTTGATTAACCCAGGGAGGATCTTGCTTCTGTTTAGTGCCATATGTTGTCAAGGTAGGAAGATACTCTAAAGCTGAGACATCATTCTGGGATCAGCAATAGACCTAACATTAGCAGAAACCTTGGAACTTAGTCAAGTTGCACAACAATAGTAAAGTGATTGTCCTAAAGGCAGAGCTATCATGCTATACAAGTAGCAAGTATCTTGTCTATGGAGATTCTCAGTCATCCAGGTCATGGTTGTCCCAAAGGTGCTTTTTCAAGAGGCAACTGGACTTTCTGGTTTTTCTTTGAAGACGTTTCGCTTCTCATCCAAGAAGCTTCTTCAGCTCTGAAGAAGAAGAGCTGAAGAAGCTTCTTGAATGAGAAGTGAAACGTCTTCAAAGAAAATGGGACTAGCAAGTATCTTGCATACCGTTCTTTGTACTGAATACTCATTAAAATTCAGCATCATCATGACTGATTATGTGCCATCAAGTCATCGTCAACTCTTAGTGACCACATAGATAGATTTTCTCCATGATGATCTAACCCTAACCTGGTCTTTTAGGTGTTCCAACAGTGCACCCATCACCACTGAAACTGAGTCCATCCATCTTGCCGCTGGTTATTCTTTTCTTCTAGCTTTCCCAGGATTAGAGCCTTCTCCAAAGAGCTGTGCCTTTGTATAATGTGACAATTTGAACCTGGTTATTTGTGTCTCAACCAAGATCATAATATCTTTACACAAATGACATCATGTGGAAACCTGTAGGTAGAATTCACAATTCAATCTCTTCCTGCTCATTAGTTTATCCCAGACTTCTGAACCATAAGACATGCTCCAACAAATTTGTGTTTCCATTCTGATGTAGGAGATGACCAGGCTGAACCCAAAGGAGGGGTCAAACACATCATCAGTCATGAGTCCCTGCAAGTCCACAAGAAATCTAAGTCCAGCCCACCTGAACCTTATCTGCCGCCAATTTCCCTTGGCTGTTAGTAGTTCAGATTCTTGTAGAGAGCTTAAGCTTGCAATAAACTTTTATACCCATTTGAACTGCCTGGATCGCCTGATTTCCTTGGCGCTTGACATCTATATCCCTTACAATCCCTTATCATTTCCACATCTACCAACTACAGTAAGAGAAAAACACTGTGACAGGAAAACCACATTGAAGAGAGATTTTCCTTCACCTGTACCTATAGCGAGAAGCACAGAGAAAAGAGATTGGAAAAGAGATTAGAAAAAAGGGTTTTCCCTCTGCCTAGCATTTTGCAGAAGAAGCCGAACGGAGGCTAGAATTTCTTCTTTTTACAGTAGATTCAGACTAGTTCTAAAAATAAAAGGGATCTCTGTATGTTCCCTCACGATGTTGCCAGCTTCAAATTAATAAACTGAACTCAGAGGCAAGTACTGATAGCTGGATTGCTGAGTGGCTGATGTTTCTGGACTCTGGAGGGTGTTACATAAGGAGATGGCACATTTAAGCATATTGCATATCATTTTGACTAAAGAATGAAGAAGACGACATGATTCCAGGAAAATAAAGATGTGGGATAGCCAGGAGGAAAGTTTAATTGTTGTGGGAATGATGGAAAGAAGTAGAATCAACCGGGAGCTGCATGCCAGCAAACAAGCAAATCTATAGTCTGTGATAAAAGGAGAAATTTACCTCTGGGTGACTCACCCAATCTGAAATCGCAAAAAAAATGAGAGAACCAGATCTGCTACAATATATGCTGGTAGCTAAAAAAAAAAACGCTGAGTAAAGTAAAGTGACTGCAAAAGTGAAACCGTTCTGAGAGAAGGAGGAACAAAGTCTACATCACTTAAAGGAGCAAAGATTAAAAAGCAGAAAGTATATGACCTGGAGGGAATCCAAAACAAACAGAGAAAACACTAAGAACCCTCTAGTTAATTTGGTTATAGGAAATTATCTGGGATACAGGTTAGGTATAAGAGCAGGATTAAGCCTTTCTGTTAGTAAAGCACAAGTGCTACCTGTGTATCTGTGAAGTAATGAATAGCACCCTTTGAGGGTGAAATATGTATTTATTCATGCCTGAACTATATAGGACAAAGACATGTGTTCATTCTCTTTCCCTGCTGCTGATCAAGAGAGTGCAACACGTTGAATCCAATCCTTGTTCTATCCCTGAGGAGGTCCTGTTGAGGAGAGATACAATTCCTCTCATCTCCACTCCATGCTGAAAGGAAATAAAATAAATTGACAGCAACTCCCCACCTCCTATTTTTAGCTCATTCAATTGTGTATTTGTGTACATGCATATTTGTGAAAAGTTACTCTGATGGGAAGTTATGTGATGGATGGTAGATTGTTCCAAAGGGAAGCAAACGTACTAGCATCCTCTAAACCAGTGATGGCTAACCTTTTTCTCGTTGCGTGCCGAAAGCACGCGTGTGCACGTGAGAGAGAGAGCGCACATGTGACGGCACCCATAATGCAATGTGCGCATGACACACACCCCTGTGTGCCCTGCCCCCTGCACATAGCCCCCCTGCGCTCCACCCATGCATGCGCACACACACGCACACACACGCACATGCCCCCCACCCCATGCATGCATGCGCAACNCCCCCGCGCATGTGTGCATGACCCCCCGCCCCATTTTGGGCATAGCAGGCCTCCCTGCAGCCTCCTGGGACCAAAAATGGGCCATGGGGGGCGCCGCACACACCCCCACACCTAGTTTTGGGCCTCCCAGGCCTCCCTGCAGCCTCCTGGGACCAAAAACAGGCCGTGGGGGGCGCCGCACCCTTCACGCTCCCCCCACCCCCACACATGCATGCGCAACACCCCGCGCATGTGCGCGTCTCCCGCATGCGCCCCGCCCTCCATGCATGCACGGCAGGTACCCGAAAATCAGCTGGCTGGCAGGTGGCGCGTGCACATGCGCGGTGGAGCTGAGCTGGGCAATGGCTCGCGTGCCCGCAGAGAGCGCTGTGTGCCACCTGTGGCATGCGTGCCATAGGTTCACCATCACGGCTCTAAACGGTATCCAGCCACCTTGGCACCATTTCTCTGCTATGTCTAGAAAGCCTGGTGAGTCATAAAGATGAAATGATAGAATACCAATAATTTTTCTATTCTTTTTCCAATAGCTACAGTTATGGTGCCATATGATTAAGATGCTAGAGATTTGTAGGGCCTCGATCCTGCCCATTTTCAAGCAATCTTTAAAAACATAATTTATTCCTCAGGCCTTGGGTTACGGAGTTTGAATGGTTCCCCTTGAGTTGGAAGTGATGTAGTAAGGTAGCAATAGCAATAGCACTTAGACTTATATTCCACTTCACAGTCCTTTACAGCTCTCTCTAAGCGGTTTACAGAGTCAGCATCTTGCCTCCAGCAATCTGGGTCCTCATTTTACCAACTTCGGAAGGATGGAAGGCTGAGTCAACCTTGAGCCTGGTGAGATTTGAACTGCCAAATTACAGGCAGCCGGCAGTCAGCAGAAGTAGCCTGCAGTACTGCACTCTAACCACTGCGCCACCACGGCTCATGGTGTCATGTTCTCCCATGGATGATGGTTGTTTTCACTTAGCCGTGGTGGCGCAGTGGTTAGAGTGCAGTACTGCAGGCTACTTCTGCTGATTGCCGGCTGCCTGCAATTTGGCAGTTCAAATCTCACCAGGCTCAAGGTTGACTCAGCCTTCCATCCTTCCGAGGTGGGTAAAATGAGGACCCAGATTGTTGGGGGCAATAGGCTGACTCTGTAAAGCCCTTAGAGAGGGCTGTAAAGCACTATGAAGCGGTATATAAGTCTAAGTGTTATTGCTATTGCTATTAATGTTGGGTTGTTTTTTTAAAATGTGCAAATTACCCAGAGTCAGTTTGGAGTTGAGCAGCATAGAATTTCAATAAATAAATAAAGAAATAATAAATAATACATACTATATTATACATACTATATTATGAGAAGGTAGAGATAATGGATACACGAAGAGAAAAAATCTGGGATGGGAGGCTGGAGAGAAAGTAAAAACTGGCCTGATTCAGGACCCAAGAGTGAGGCACTAGGAAAACAAACCACTCAAAATATTTCTAGAATTTGAAAAAAAAGTCACCTTTACTAAGTTTTCAGATAAACGTGAACCATGTCCCAAAAAAATCCAGTTATTAAAAAAAAAAAAAACCAGTGTGAGAACAATCAGGTCCAGAACTGATCCTTAAGCAGTACACAACAATTGTGTGGAAGTGTCTTTTATGGTTCTACAATTAACTCTATGGTTGCATTTCTGCCCATTTAACTTTCTCCACTGCTACTGTACAAGGCTTTCCGTTTTCTCTGTCTTCCTCTGCTGTAACAAACTCACGGGAGTCACAGATGCTTGACAAAATTGCTCAGATAAGACAGCGGTGTGAATGACAGCAGCTCACTGTGGACTCCAAACCATGCACGTCAAACAGCATGCTAACTCCATTTATTCCATTTCAACAACAAAAAACCCAGCATGCTCTCATCTTCACTGAAATGCTCACCAAGCAGTTCACTCATCACAGATTTTTATGAAACTCTGAGTCTGTGAAAGTTTCCAGGTGAAAAAGCCATCAGACCTTCCCATCTTGTAGAAAGGCCGAGTGATGGAAGAATAAAGATATACAAGCCCAGCTTAAAAATTTTCACTGATACATTGGGGGGGGGGGAGAACTCTACAGACATGCGTATAGTAAAGCAAGACAAAACCAACATAAAAAGAGCCATCCAGATGTTACTGTATTTTGGGGCAGCCAATAAAATTGGGTAAGCAACTGGCACAACATTAGATGAAATCTCTCAAGGGAAGAAACTGTGGGTAGAATAAATAATAATAAAGATTGATGCGATTTCAAAATTGACCAGTTTTGGTTCAAAACTTGGCTGGATATTAATTCATCAGCTTCTTGGATGATCGTTGCCACTGCACAATTGTTGTCTACAATTAACAACAAATCAACTATGGTATGCCTCAAACCTGAGAAATATTGAAGTATTCATTTTGAGAGCCAGTTTGGTCTCCCGGTTAAGGCACTAGGTTAGAAAGCAGGAGATTGTGTGCCTTAGCCATGAAAGCCGGTTGGGTGACCATGGGCCAGTCACTCTCTCTCAGCCCAAGTCACCTCACAGGGTTGTTGTTGTGAAAATAGGAGGAAGAAGAAGGAGTATTGAGTTGTTTAAAAAAAAATAACAAAGGTGGGATATATAAATAAATAAATTCTTGAATAATGGCCTTTGGAGATCTAACAGTATTGGAGATCTAAGATTTTTATTATTAATAGAGGCCTGGGTGAAAAGCCAGATCTTCATGGCTCTTCTAAACAACAGCTGAGTGAGAGCCATCTGGGTTTCAAGGATGCTTCCAGAAGCCAGGGGCTACAATAGAGTTGAGGTGTTTCCACGGTTCGGAGAGATATTATTCTTTAATCAAAGGAACCTACAGCATGCCAACCTTGCAGGATCAAATCAGCCAGTTAGATGTTATTGAAGATAGGTACTATGCCCTTTAAGGATTTATAACTAACAACCAGTCCAGCTGTTGGTTTGAGCTCTGACCTTGGCAATTTGGTTGCAAACGTTTTGACACCATTCGAGGAGACAAACGCACTGACGATGTCTCCACGAATGGTGATGAAACATTTGCAACCAAATTGCCAAGCTTGGAGTTCAAACCAATAGCCTAACTACCAACCCGCACTACTAATATTCAAACACATTTCAATAACCTGTCCCTTGAACTGCACCTGATATGAAGTTTTTATTTGAAGAGAAAGAATCCCTCCAGCCTTTCCACATTACCTCTGTCGTTCTGGGAGGAGTAAGAACCACACTGATATGTGATAATGTTGTAAAGGAGTTCAGATGGGGGGGTGTTATAGAATTAGGAGGATTGCACACACCTCTGTTTATTAGTGTTTATCAGTGGATTCTTAAGAAAGAATCTTCCCCCCCCCCCCTGTACAATTTCTGGAGTAACTAAAATGGAGTCTCTGTCACTGTCTTTGCTGGCTTCGGGGGTTTTAAATTGTCCTGAAGTGAGTTTGGAAAACAATAAGCCATGGAGATCCTTCAAAGTTGGTTTGGCATGAGCCCTTGCAAGAAGGCCTGCAGCCCTCCTGAGCTCCATTTTCACTGGCAGAGGGTTGCAGGAGGCCATCGCAGCCGAAAATGGAGCTTGGGAGCCCGTTTTTGCTTGCAGAGCACTCGGGCCACCACAGACACCTCCGACATGAGTGATGTCGAGCTGGCCACGCCCACCCCGGGCCCCCAAGGTCAAACACAAAACCCTGATGTGGCCCTCAATGAAATCGAGTTTGACACCCCTGAGTTAGACAATACTTTGTTTAGATAGTATCAGGGGTGGGTTCCTCCCAGTTCAGACCGGTTCTCCTGAACCGGTAGCGGCCTGCTGATGATGTCACAATGACAAACCGGATAGGTCGGTGTCGGTCCGTGGGGGCCGCCATCTTTTTTTTGAATTTTTTCGAATTTGTTTTGATTTTTTTTTCAAATTTTTTTTTAATTTTTTTTTCCCCTTCTGAGCATGCGCAGAAACCGACATCCGGCACTGTGCATGCGGTCGCCATCTTTTTTTCAGCTTTGGGGGTTTTTTCGGATTTTCTGTTACTGCGCATGCGTGTGCGCGCAAAGCATGTGCGTGCAAAGCACGCGCGCACCCACGAGGTGCACCCACGCGGCATGGGAGGGAGCAAACCAGAAGCGAGGTAAGTTGGAACCCACCCCTGGATAGTATGTGAAGAGTTCAGATAACCGGTTGGATAAGTATGGCCACCACAGCGATGTGTGGTGTAGGATCATGATTCCACACCATATGACACATTTTCTCTTGTAAGGTCTTACTCACCGGGAGACTGCTAATTCCTTGCCTCAGGGCAGTTGGTGGGAATAGAAGAAACAAACCTTATCTGTGACCATATCAGGTTAGGGACCTCTCTCCCTTGGGACGTACTTCTGGGTCCCTCACTTAACTTTTTTCAACATCAGATCTTTTATTTAGGCAGGTGCTTGGTTTTCCATTTGATTAATCTCCCTTACTTCTTTTCATCCTCTCTGTTATGGTTTTCCTTCTCCGCTTTGTTTTGTTTTTCCCATTTTGATCTGAGTGCACTTACAACATTGCAAGCAGATCGTGTTTTATGTTAAAATCCCATCAATAAATACAGTAGCAATTGAATAGGTTGGTCACTAATCCAGAAATGTATTAACTTGATATTCTTGGAGTTCATCCATCATGTATTTAGCATAAAAGCTTGTTTCTTCTCTGCAAGAAATAGAAAACTTTAGAATAAAAAAAAAATGCTACAGTGTTTTGCTTTCTTTCTTTAACTTTCTCTATGGCTAGAAAGATGGAAGTTCATTCTCTAACAGTATGAAACAACTTCTTGAAACACCATCCTATTTCCCTTGAGGTCTGTCTCAAAGCCAAATTGCATATAGTTAGGCTTTCATTTGATTCCATTCATTTAAGTTTTTTTTAAAAAAATCTTTTTTCCTTAACAGTATGTTTGTCTTGATTTAACAATAGGGCTTATTTTTCATAAATGGATAGTTTTATGAATTAATAGCATCAGGGTGGGAGTGGTTTTTTGAGTGCTTCTCAGAACTGTTTGTGAACTGAATAGACTGGGGCTTGTTATTACTGTGCATAGAGGCAAAATGAGTTTCTATATTTTTTCAACTGTGGCCTACATGCTGTAATTGTGTTGAGTGGCTCAGGAATGGCATTAAGCAGTGAAGCAGTTCTGGAAACCAAGCTCTCACCCAGAGTAAGTGTGGTATTAAGAAATCAGGGGCCATTGTTTTTCTATTGTTTGCAGAGAATGATGAACTACCTTGAACTAAATTTGGTTGGTGGTCTGTCAAGTTCAGCATGGTATGTATCAATGATTGAGAACTTGTTCAATGAATAGAGAGAGGGGGAATGGAGGGAGGAAAAGGAGGGAAAGAAGGAAGAAAGAAGAAGAAAGAAGAAAGAAAGGAAAGAAGGAAGAGGGAGGGAGATGGAAGGGAGGGAGGAAGAAAGGAAGGATAAGGAGAGGAAGGAGGATGAAGCAAGGAAGGAAGGAAAGAAAAAGGGATAGGAATAAAGAAGAGAGAGGAAGGAAGGAAGGAAGGCAGGAAGGAAGGAAGGAAGGAAGGAAGGAAGGAAGGAAGGAAGGAAGGAAGGAAGGAAGGAGGTCTGATCTCATCACACTTGCAGCACCATTACAACTTTGAACCGTCTCTGGACCAGGAGTCACTAAGCAAGAACTACCTGTAGTTCTGAATGAAAGTAGCCTGTTTTTTGAAGCAGATAATAAATATATGCATGGAAGTAGAAGTGTGGGTTTAATTATGCATGAAAGGTTTATAATATGTCAAAAGGCATTACTGCGTATTCATGTGTAAGCCAATCTGTGGATAAGCCAATCCTTTAATTTTTAACTAAAATGCCATGAAAAATGTGCCACCAACGCATTGACCTGCATTTTTCATAATGTTTTGTTTAAAACTTTGAAGGCCTGCTTATCTCCAGATGGGCAAATGTTAAGTGAGTCGCACCCAATTTTATAACCTTTTGTCCCACAGTTGTTAAGTGAATCACACAGTTGTTAAGCAAATCCAGCTTCCCCCACTGACATTACCTGTTGGAAGCTGCTGGGAAGGTCACAAATGGTGATCACATGCTCCTGGGATGCTACAACCATCATAAATATATGTCAGTTGCCAAGTGCCCAAATTTTGATCACATGACTGTGGGGGTGCTGTTACCATCGTAAATGTGAGGACCGGTTATAAGTCGCTTTGATCAGTGCCATTGTAACTTCAAATGGTTGCTAAAAGAATGGTTATAATTCAAGGACTACCTGTACTTGCAGATAAGTCCATCTGCAGGTAAGCCAAACCCAAATTTTGGTGGGGGGGGGGAATATTTTGCCACCTAAATTCTTGGCTTATTCACAAATATAAATCTATAATGTTCCAGATGCCTGCATCTGAAGCAGAACTGAAAGAAGACTGCTTATGTCCTATACACAAAGGGAAGGGTAACAAGATTGACTGTAAACATCACAGGGAGATTACTTTGGTAAATGTTCCTGGAAAATGTTTGGCAGAATCCTAAGCAAAAGGGTAGAACAGGTGACAATGATCAAAAATGGCATGTTTTATGCCAGGTCATGGCATATGGAACTATGGGAAACTTTTTTTTACAATCCTGTAATCTTTTTATTCAGAGTGGAATCGGGGTGACTGAATGGAGCTGAGCGTTTACTGGCCGGACGTCCTTCCTGACGCCTACGCGGAGTGCACAGCTGATATTTTTCTCTTTGCGCCCTGAGAGAGAAATATCTGCCACTGCCTAGGATTCAACTCAACCTTCCAAGTGGGAGGCGAGCGTCTTCACCTCTTGGCCACTGTGCAGCTCACTAGAGGGAAACTTTTATTATCCATGTGTTAATTTAGAGAAAGCATGTGATAAAGTAAATAGGCTTGAATGAGACACGATTTTGCTTGAATATGAAGTGAAAGGTTGGTTGCAATAGGATTGTTTATTTGTTTGTTTATTGATTTAAAATACGTCTATAGCTGCCCATCTTGTAAAACACAACTCTGAGCAGCTCGTAGTCATAATAAAACAGAAAATAAGAAAACCAGACATCTGATCCACAATCCCCAGTGGGAAACCACACAAACCATACCAACTCAGGCTCCAACCTCATCCTATCCCAATACCTGAGGGAAAAGCCAATCCTTCAGGGCATTCCAGGGGCAAAATGTCCTATGATTAGTAAATAGTGTAAGTAAAACCGCATCAGAATAAATGGAATGCTTAGCAAATAAATCATGATCAAGCAGAGAGTAAGATGCCTGACATCCCTTTGTTCAAAAGACTGTACGTATGTATTAAGGATATACAATGTATAAAGATTACTTGTGGAGATATTAATGGTCTTTTGGTTGCAGAAGTGCAAGTAATTTTGTATGCAGACAGCACAGTGTTGTTTGGCTGAGAATCCTAATGATTTGTAGCAAGTGGGATAGTGTGCGATGCAGGGCTCTCTGTGTGGAACTAAAAAGTCATGCATTCAAGATTGAAATAGTTTTGTTTGATAGGAGTGAATCGTGCAAGTTGTGGTGAAAAAGAAGACAAACTAGGTAGATTTGCGTTTCTTGGTAGAATGTCGTAAGACACAGGTGTTATGGTATATTGGGTCTAGGGTTTGCTAAGAAAATTATTTTGAGAAATTGGAAAGCTACTACTGTATTATTCCTGATATTAACAGGCAGATTCATGTGAAATTTCTTGTATTTTTGAAAAGTAATTTGAGCGACTAATCAAGAAATGATGCAATGTTTCCATCTGACGTACATTTCAAGATGTTGCACAACAATAAAGTATTATTGTTATACTTTTCTCCATAATTTAGATTTACAAACTGTTATGTGTTGATAATACGTAATGGATATGTGATATGTAGACATGACTTGTAATCCCTTTTACGTGTTTTTTTTTTGGCTTACTTTAATGGGATTTTGGGTGTGTATGTATTTTTTGTAAAACTGATTAAAATAAGTAAATAAATACATTAAAATAGATGTCTTTTTCCTTTTATTTCCTGGCTCTAATTTCAGATTCTTTTCTAAGCTTTGCATAATGTTGACTTGGATGGGGTAGTAGGCATGTACGTAGGGTAATTTCCAGTATAGGTAGTCCTCAACTTACAACAATTCATTTAGTGATGGTTTATAGTTACAATAGCACTGAAAAAAGTGACTTATGACCGTTTTTCATAGTTACCACCGTTGCAGCATCCCCATGACCATGTGATCCAAATTCAGATGCTTGGCAACTGGTTCATATTTATGACCTTTGCTGTGTCCCGGGGGTCATGTGATCACCTTTTACGACCTTCTGACAAGCAAAGTCAATGGTGAAGCCAGATTCAATTAACAACCAGGTTACTAACTTATCAATTGCAGTGATTCACTTAACAACTGTGGCAAGAAAAGTCGTAAAATGGGCCAAAACTCACTTAACAAATGTCTCACTTAACAACAGAAATGTTGGGCTCAATTGTGGTCGTAAGCTGAGGACTACCTGTATCGCTTACCGTCGTTGTTGTAGCCATTCAGTCGTGTCCCACCCTAGGCCGCTATTTTAACCCCTTTCCTATTTCATAAGGAACAAGGCAACAGTTGCTTGTTCTCTGGTTTATGTATCACACTTTCTTGAACAGTTGCACACTTTTTAGCGGAACACATAGAAATGAGAGTCATTTACTCTTAGAATTGGAAGTGGTTTAGAGAATCTGCGGTATAGATTTTTTTACCATTACACAGTCCTTGAGAGATATTACTCCACCCTTTCTATCTTTAGCCAATTATTCCTCCATTGAGCAGCTCATATTATTAGAAACAGAAATAACTGTCAAGCCCTAAGAACCAAGAATGACACATGGAACTACTTAAAAGTAGTTTGCTTTATTGTTCTTCACCTATAGACAGAATATTGCCAGATTTAAAGCAGCTACTTGCATAGCTACAGATACTCTGGGAAAAGCTAGTGAGGAGCCAATTTAATCTCTTTCTGCTGACCAAACATTCCAAGCTGCATTGCCTCTTTGTCCTCCGGAAAGCAGCCCCTCCCTCCTGGGAATCCAGACTACATTCCACCACAATAGCTTGCCTTATCATTTCCATTTACTGTGTCTTGTCTGCTCCATCTCCTATCTGAAGTCCATATCATGTCTCTCCTCTATTTTTTCTTCAAATGAGGTACCAAACACAGTTGAGTTTTCCAAAAAGGGCAGTAGCATCAGAGCTCC
Source organism: Thermophis baileyi (assembly GCA_003457575.1). Lineage (NCBI taxonomy): Eukaryota > Metazoa > Chordata > Lepidosauria > Squamata > Dipsadidae > Thermophis > Thermophis baileyi. The sequence goes on from QLTV01003253.1 coordinate 3,897,274, forward strand.
TTAATCTCATTGGAAAGTAAAATATGGAACCAAAAATCAGAATGGTGCCCATTTCTACTGACGTTAACAAAAAGTCTTTCCTAAAGCAGCACACAACAATAACAAAAGCCAAACATGTGTTTGATTATTTGATTTTGAGTTTGAGGTTTGAAATAATCAGCAGGGCTAAAATCATTTCAGCCAGTGCAAAGCTCTGTATGATCCTGTACATACCCAACTCAGAAGGAAATCTCATTAAATTCAAGGGAGATTATTCACAGATAATTGAATATACGATTGCAAACTAATGATCTGTTACTGCTGAGAAATCAAGAAAAGCCAGAGTCATTTTACAGGGATTTTTGAAATATATTGCACCTTCCACTTTTTTTCAGCAGAGTTACAGTAGAGTTTTTCAAATATCTAATGCTGATATTCAGAGAAAGGAACAGTCTATCAGCAGAATGTTATCTTCAGCCTTATTGTTCCCTCAAACAAGGAGGGAAATGTGCTTTTTTTTTTCTGAGTTCCTGTCAGAAAACTAGAGATAATTCCCCTTAAGCTGTCCTCTCTACAGTTTGCAAGACTGACAGCAAAGTTCTGCTGAGAACTGAAAAGAAAATGCTTTAACACAAGAAATATGCTGGACTTCTTGAAGCAGTTATGTCCAAGCTGTTTTTTGTACAAGTTTAAAGTTTTACAGCCTATCTGCTCTGTTTCTGTTGCACCAGGATGACATCAAGTGGCAATTCAAGCCTATTACTTGTCTTCGTGATAATACTGTGGTTTGTTTTCAGTCATTTCATCTTTTCTGACCAAGAAAGAAATTAAAATAATGCCTTTAGTATGAAATTAGCATTTGATTTTCTTTTAAATGCTAGTTTCGGAGATTTAGAAAACTGCCATGGACTTAAGGACAACCTGGGTCCAAGCGTTGCCTCAACGTGTTTACCACAATTGTCAGTAGCAGTCCGATCTGGAAATAATGGAAGTCCAGTCTAGAATCTTCTGCAAAACATGTGCTCTACCATTGAACCACAGGCCTTGTCACAACAACAGGACCCACATTTATTTATTTATATTTATTTATTTATATTCCGCCTTTATTATTTGTACAATAACTCAAGATAGCGAACATATCCAACACACCTTCCTCCTTCTATTTTCCCAACGACAACCCTGTGAACTAGGTTGAGTTGAGAAAAAGTGGCTGGCCCAAAGTCACCCAGCTGGTTTTCACACCTAAGGCAGGATTAGAACTCACAGTCTCCTAGTTTCTAGTCTGTAGCCTCCTTAGCTGCTATTTATGGGAAGATCTAGTCATCAAAATATTTCAGATTGTTCTCTGATTTTCTGTATTCGACCTGTAAGCATGCTGGTAATTGTTAATTTATTTGTAAAGTACGGATATCAAAAAGAATGTTCAGGAATTATAACTTGGTTAGTTAATCAGGACAAAGTTTCTGGCATGTTTGTTGATTTTTTTTCCCCATTAGGTTAAAAAAGGGGGATAAATCCTTTATGAAATTGGAAAATAAGTTAGCATTTGGTTGGTGGCATGAGGAAACAGTCAGATCATAAAGTCTGACATGGGCCATTGTAAACTAATGTTCATTAATATTTGGCTGCCACTAAGCATTAACTGTATCTATTTTTGCTGTGCTTAAACATATAGTACATTAATTTCATTTTGATTGGGTTGTTTTAACATACTCTGTGTGAGTTTGCCTTTGAAAATTACTTGAAGAAGATATGCTGAAATTTGACCAGGCATTGGGATTAAATAAGCCTGTATTTTTCCAGCCAGACTGATATGTCTGTTCATTTCTAAATGTCATTTGGTACATGAGTGGCTTTCACCTTCTTGTGAACCTAAGCAATCTTTCCTCTTGCACAGGCTGTTCTCTTGAGAGATACGGCTGATGGTGACATTCACCTTCTAGTGGAACTCTCTTCTCCAAACGTTTAGATAATCTGTCTCTTTACTTGTTGCCTGCCATCTTTTTAAGACACATTTTTTTTCAGCTCATTTTAACTGTTTCGGCTTATTATTGGTTAGTTTGACTCTTCCTTGAGAAAGGGAATCTGGTGTTATTTATGGTTATTTTAATAGTAATTGTTCTTTTATATTTACTCTTGGTTTATACATTTTGCTGTCTCCTTGCTGAAGGCCTCCATCACAGAGGTAAAGCAGGAACAAAGAGATAAAGGAATGGTATTCCTCCTTGTTTCTCAGTAGTGGAGTGAAGATAAAATAGCTATAAGCCTATAACCAGGGGTGGGCTTCAAAAATTTTAGCAAGGGGTTCTCTGCCTGGTTGCTGGGTGGGTGTGGCCATGGTGGGCATGGCCTAGTCGGCCGCCTGCACCACGGCAGGGGGGTGTTTTTGCCCTCCCCGGGCTCCAGAGGTTTTCCTCGAGCCTCCGGGAGGGCGAAAATGGCCTCCCCAGGCTCTGGAGGCCCTCTGGAGGCCGGAAACAGGCCCATTTCCGGCCTTCCTGAACTTCCAGTAGGCCTGTTTTTCGCCCTCCGCGAGCCTCCATGCGCACCCTGCATTTACCAGCAGTAGTGGGTTCTAAAACCCGTTGCTACCGGTTCACGCGCACACTCGTGCATGTGACGCTTCTGCGCATGCAGAGCGTCACAGGTGGGTGGCGGAACGTCACGGGCGGGTGGGCGGAGCGTCCTGAGTGGGTGGGCGGAGCCTCCTGCCGCTGCCGCTACCGGTCCGCAGAACTGGGCCGAACCAGGAGCAACCCACCGCTGCTTACCTGCATCCAAAATGGGCCGCATGGGGACTCCAGGGAGGGGAGGAGAGGGGTGGGTGGGGCTAGCCAGTAGTGGGATTTGGGTGTTCTCCAAACTGCACAGAATCTTAGCTAGAGGTTCTCCCGAACCCCTGCGAACCCCCAGCAGCCCACCCCTGCCTATAACTGTAAATAATTGAAATATCTATCACATTTCTTTAATGCAACATAAAAGTACAAACAATGTACTTACCACATTACTGATCACTTGTACATCACATGTATATTGGACGTGTCAACTAGGTGTACAGCTGGTGATTTTGGCAGATTTTAAAAAGCTACAAAGGACTGGACCTAGTTGTTGAGTAGAAGATCACAGGACATACTAAAGCTGTAGACTAGCTTGGAAAGAAGGAAAAACATCCCCGAAAAAATATTAGCTAACCATTTCTAAACTGACATAAAGAAAATTATATGGAAGTGTCCATAAAGTGATGAGATCACTGACTATGTACGGTAATTGATCTTACAAATTCAGGTTATTTCCTTCCCTTTGATTTGCATTCTAAGGCACTTCATTGTTGATACCAAAAATTAATTGAAAATTAAAATTAAGATAACCTGCCTTCTCATAGCTGCATATATTTCCTTAGGAAATTTAAATCAATCTAGTGAAGTTTAACAGCTTAGACAAGTCTAAAATCTACTTGCAAGAGCTTCTCCAATAGCAAATCTATCCTATGCAGTTGTAAGTTACCATCTTTCTGTAAATATTTGACACCTAAACTGTCTTATTTGTGACAAGAATTCCACCAAGATATCTTGTCATGTTTTTAATCTAGAGCTCAGGTCAACTTTAGGATGGATGTTTAGATCTGTTGCAAACTTGACAATCTTTCATCTCTTAATTTTAAGAGCTATTTGGAAAAGGGTTCTAATTTCAAGCATCTCACAGCCTCCAAATACTGAGAGAATGTGTGTATCCTTCAAAGGCTGATAGTCAGCCCACTTCTTGAGGGATCTCTCTAATAAGGCAGTCAATTTAGCTCATTTGAGCTTTGGGGTTTCTCCTTTGACTTTGATTAGAAATGACAACTCCTAGCAAAGCAGTGGATATCAAATAAATAAACTTCTTCTGTGCAATTAGCATGAAGCTATTCTCTATTTTCAGCTTCACTGTTTTTAGGATGTAGAAGGCATAGTGTGAGCTAAGCAGGGTTTTTTTTTTTAAAGGAAAGAAATAAATAACAATTCCAATTACAGAAGTGCTTAAAGTAGGTGGAGGTTGAAAATTAATTTCCTCACATCAGAATGGTCACAAAGTTACTAACTGAATCAAGCTGCGAAAACAAACTGGCTCGGCTCTTAATTAGGTCAGTGTTGGTATCAACTGTCCACTGTGTTCATATGCTCTCCAACACTTTTCTCCCCCACATTTACTTTGCAAGGGGAAGGAAAAACAGAATGGAAGAGTTTTGTAACTGGTGATGCAATAGAGACATTCAAACATGCATTACTCAAAGAGCTGGGATTGTGGCATTTCATTCTCTTCAATAGAGTAATGTATTTAATTCATGAATTGCAATCTTAATATCAGCCCAGGGTTTTGCACTGATGCATATCTAACAGTCAAAATATCTCCTGAATGACAAAGGTGTGAATTGCTTCACTCTTGTCTTTATTTTTGCACATGGTAATATAAATCTTTCTTGGGACATTTCATTCTAGTTCAATTTTCCCAGTCTTGGCAACTTCTGGATGACGTCCTTCAGGTCCCAGAATTCCAAGTACAGTAGCAATGGCCACACAGGCTGGAGAATTTGAGGAATGGGAATCCATGGATCTAGAAATTCCAAGGAAACAATATTTTGGCATACTTGAGAAAGCATATTTTGGCCTAAACAAAGGAACCCTCACTAAACCCTGTAACAATTGCTGCTATTGCTTGTACAGCAGCACCAAAATCAAAAAGGCCTTTTGTGCCATCAAATTCTGTTGCGCAACTTAAATCACACATGATTTTCCATAGTAAGCATTATGGCAGCTGGAACCAACTTCAGACTTTACGTTCTATTTATTTCAATTTCTGAAGACTGCCAGAAATATGACTATAATACAAGAATGGGCAGGACTGACCTGAACAATCTTGGATTCCAGGTTTCTGGAATTAAAGAGCCATTTAAGCAGCAAAATGGATGCATTTAAGGCTCATCGTTTTTATATATTTACTTTGCTTCTAACTGAAAGCGGGGCAAGTGTGGATGGAAAGATGGGGGGGGAATTTGCTACTAAAGTTCAACAACATCAAGAGGCAGCAAAATTCTCAGAATTCCTATATAAAGCATTGCCAACAATTAGATGGAGGACACTACTCCAGCATTCATAGGGAAACCCGGTCAAAACCAAAGGGGATAAACCTGATACGACAGTCATGCCTAAGTGATCCATCTGCCCTGTCGTGGCCGTGGGCAAGCAAAGACAGATGACGGAATAAAGTGGGCAGGCGGCCGCATGGCACGTCCGGTGGGCCAGATCACGTGCCTCCCCCCCCGCGCCTCTGCCTCCGCCTGCTGCTTGGTGGGCCAGCCCCTGCCTCTGCCTCTTGCTGGTGCCACTACCGTGAGGCAAGGCAGGTGGCGGGACGGAGGTGGCACCACGCTGTGGCCCAGTGGTGAAATCTAAAAATTTTCCCTACTGGTTCTGTGGGCGTGGCTTGGTGGGCGTGGCTTGGTGGTCATGTGGCTGGGTGGGTGTGGCTTGGTGGTCATGGTCATGTGACCGGGTGAGCTCAAAAACCAACTTTCACACTTCACACACAAACAACACAAAAGCTACACAACTGACTCATACACAATGCAAAAGCACACAAAATGGCCCCTGCAACAACAAGCAGGAACCTCACAGAGCCACAAAGAGCTCAAAAAACAACTTTCACACTTCACACACAAACAACACAAAAGCCACACAACTGACTCACACACAATGCAAAAGCACACAAAATGGCCCCTGCAACAACGATGAACCTCAGAGCCACAAAGAGCTGAAAGCACAACTTTCAAAGGGGCGGGTTGTTTTTTTTTTTTTTACTTTTTAAAGGATTTTTTTACTACCTATTTGCCGGAACTAGTAGTAAAAAATGCTTTAAAAAAGTAAAAAAAAAAAAAGGTTCTGACATCCCCCCTCTCAGCTGATTGTCAAACAGCTGAGAGTCGGGACTTTTTTTTACTTTTTAAAGCATTTTTTTACTACCAGTTCCAGCGAATAGGTAGTAAAAAATGCTTTTAAAAAAGTAAAAAAAAAAGGTTCATCAGCTGTGACAATCAGCTGTGCCGCCCGATCGTCGGAACCTTTTTTTTAACTTTTTAAAAGCATGTTTACTACCGGTTCTGCAAACCATAAGCATTCGTTACTACCGGTTCCAACGAGCAGGGCTGAACTGGTAGCATTTCACCCCTGCTGTGGCCCCTGCACACTCAGCCCCTGCCGTCCAACCTCGTCCTCCAGCTCCACCACACACACAGGACAACATCACCTGAAAATAAGCCCTAATGCGTCTTTTGGAGGAAAAATTAATATAAGATCCCGTCTTATTTTCGGGGAAACACGCAGAGGTGGGTGTTGTGGCCCGCCAGCGTCCCGTGCCGGTGCTCAGGGATCCCGAGGACGATGAGGCGGTTGTGGCACGGTACCATCGGCCCGTGCACCCGGCGTCCGAGTCAGAGAGCGAGGGGGACTCAGTACCAGAGTATGACAGCCAACCAGGGCCTTCTGCACCTCCTCAGTGGGAGCTGACTGACTCAGGAGAAGAGGAGGAGCCTCTGCTTGATGCTAGGGCACGCAGGGCAGCTAGCAGGCAGGAGTGGCTCTGTAGAAGGAGGTCTCCTCGTGAGTAAATCTGATTGGCCACGCCCTAAGGCTATTTAAGGCTTCAGCACGCTGAAGCTGACTGCTGGAAACAACGTTTTACATTCTTGCTGTTCTTGGGACTTCTACGGCTTGGAAATTCTGGATTCTCCTTTTGTTGACTAATTTATCCTGGGCTTTTTGCCAACGTCAGTGAGTCAATGATAACAGAGGAACTAATTGGCTGTTTACTTTGGGGGTTTGAATTCTGGCCAGCTTGCTACTGGACTTTTTGGCACGACGGACTTTCTTATGCTTTAATGATTTTAACCTCTAGTTACTAAGGAGTTTATTAGTACTAAAGAATATTATTGACAAACATGGTGTGTGTGTCATTTTCCATAGGGCGTGCCGTGCTAGGACACAACAGTGGGATTCAGCAGGTTCTGACCAGTTCTGGAGAACCAGTAGCGGAAATTTCGAATAGTTCGGAGAACCGGTAAATACCACCTCTGACTGGCCCCACCCTCATCTATTCTCTGCCTCCCGAGTCCCAGCTGATTGGGATGAAATGGGGATTTTGCAGTAACCTTCCCCTGGAGTGGGGAAGGAATGGAGATTTTACAGTATCCTTCTGCTGGAGTGGGTGGGAATGGAGATTTTACAGTATCCTTCCCCTACCATGCCCACCAAGCCATGCCCACCAAGCCACGCCACACCCACCAAGCCACGCCCACAGAACCGGGAGTAAAAAAAATTGGATCCCACCACTGGAAACACGGTATTAAACCTAACTGGCTCTCCCTCTCATATGTATGTCCTCAGCTTCCCATTCCAGCTCCTGATTCCATCAAGATCTCTTCACTCTCCTCTCAACCTCACACAAGTTCACATTCACCTGCATTTATGACCTCACCCAACTTCTGGTACTTACTAGCACTGTCAGAATATTTATTTATTTATTTTTATTGACTAAAAAGTAATAAAAGTGCAGGGGAGAGCTTCGCCCTTTCCCCTATATTGAAAACTAGAGGATTTTAACCAGGGATCTTTATTCATTGTAAGACGAAAGCAATTTAGATGTGGTGTGTTAATGACAACCAGCAATGAGCAATTTACACTATAGTTTCCATTCCTGACTAATTTAATTTTATGCCGTTTCCGAGGAGTTTTAATTGCTGTCAGAAGTAGAAACCAAGAGGGGGAGAAATGGTTCAGATGTTGACATAAATGTCAGATTAAGTTCACATATAATCCAGAATTAAGCTTAATTGGTTAAAAACAGGGACTTAAAAAAACTTTATTTTTTGATTGACAGTTTTTCAGGGTACAGGGTACATTGCTTGATTGCAATGTTATTATGATGGGAATGGGGATAGGGGTGAAAAATAATGTATATGATGCGTGGTATGTCCAAAACCTCACATATTTAAATGGCTCCTTATTCTTTCAATAAAGTATTCTTCATATGTACAACAATGAATTGGTAGGCAGTCACTGAATTGAATGATTAAAGTTGTAATATACTATTCTAGCCAAAGTCAAAATCAAAAGCATTTTAATTACTTAAATTGAGTAGTATTTGATGTATAAACAACATCAGATGGGTAATTAATGCCCTCTTACCTGCTTTGCCCATCAGGAAACACAAAATCCTATCATTTACCCCATTCCCAACATGGATGCTTAAAAACATGTTGCATCTTAGTTTCTTGGGATCCAACTCTCTTCACCATATCTGACACTGTCATAAGATACAAAAGAAGACGGAAGTTAAATTCTCACACATCTGGAGAACACTACTGGTTCTGAAGGTGCTAGTTTGGAGATGGTGGCATAAAAAAAACCCCATGCCAAATAATTATCCGAAGATGGAAAATGTGAATAACCACAGAATGAAAACCATGAAGCAACTATCCTGCCAAGTCATCAGTTCGATTCATTGTGCTATCTTGCCCATCAAGGTTACATGAATTCTCTGAATTTTAAAATGGATATAAAATCCAGGGCTGCCTTATGAAATATTACATCATGTTTGCAGTACTTTGTGGCTGGGATTTCCAACTCCCTTAACTAATTTTCATATGTAAGGCTTTCTAAGATGATTACTTCAATGCTTACATCAATTTTTGGAAAATAAAAGATACTGTGCAGCACAATTTTTTAATGAGAATGGGGGAAATTATTTGTTGTCCCACATTTGGGGAAAAACAAGGAAGCAAAAAGAGAACCAGCCAATCCTTCAAATCACCTTTTCCAACCTGGTTTTTCTTCTATTGCAGCTCCCATTAGCTCTGACCATGGTCACTGTGGCAGGAGTGGCTGGAAGGTTTAATTAACCCTTTGGGAATTATTCTTAAATTCAGGGGCATCTTTAATCTCAGCTCTACAATAGTACAAAATATAACAATTCTCCTCTCGCCCTACCTAAAATGTTGAATTCAATCCTTCTTACAAATGTTAATAATGGTGTACTATTTGAATTCCTGGGATGAAGTATGCAACTTAGTCTGGACATTTTAAGTATTACACAGAGACCAATACTTGATGTTGAAGCAATGTTGATGCTTCAAGGGAGAAAATCCTTACGTAGCAGGGTCTGGAGCTAACCATTATTGACAAAATCATTTCTGGTCCAGTCACAAATGTGTGCAAGGAAGCTGATCAGCGATGAGAGCTGAAGCCAAAACAAGCACAGGAATAATATGGTCAGTGAAACAAGCTTTCTCGCCTTCATCCATAAAAGAATGCAATCTGTTTGGTATGTCTGTTCCAATTCCATATTCCTTTGCTAAGGAATCATGGCAAGAAAGAGCACTGGCCATTGTTTAAGCATAATAAGGAAAACAGTTTATCTTACTTTTGTTCCCCCATCCTTCTGCCCATCCTCTTGTAATTTATCTAGCTAGGGAGGCCCAAGATAGCTTTGAATATTGACTCCTTTGTATGCTTTAATTAAGTTCCTCCTTGGATCTCCCTTGGTCTGACATGATTTCTCCTCTCCGTTCTCTCGTCCTTCTTTCTCTTTAAGAGCAAAACAAACAAATAACACAAAAAAACACCTTCCAACTTAGTTGAAGACACAGTTTGTCTCTCACAGCTTTAATTTTAGCATTGGAAAGCTAATCAAGATCTGTGAAATGTTGAGCTTCCTGCTGATAAGTTCAGTGGGCATAACTACTGCTGCTTTTCTTTGGGCTGGAAGAAACACACGGGGAGCTGGAAAATGATCCAAGAGGGGAGGATCTCATGTCCATCGATAGGCATCTCATCCAAAATAAACGATGAAACTGCTTTTTCGAAGAGTGGCTTTGCGTCATCTCAAGAAATGCATTGGCATCAGAGTAACTAGTTTTCTTGCTCTGCTACCAAAGTGTTTTTCAACCTCGGCAACTTTAAGATGAGTGGACTTCAACTCCCAGAATTCCCCAGCCAGTCATGAGGGAAGTCATCTATCCTATCTGAGCTGTAAAAACTTGAACAATCACAAGATGGCAGCAAGACTATAGAGAAAGCTCTTAACATCTTGCTCTCATCATCTCGATGCTGCCCATTGAATTTCCTGACCCTCAGATTCTCAAGCATCTTGCACAACTATCATTTTGCCAGTAGTCAGCAATATTCACAAACCTTGGCATCTCTAGAAGCTTTGTTAAACAACTGCTAACCATATCTCTCTCTTTCTCTCTCTCTCTCTCTCTCTCTCTCTCTCTCTCTCCCCCCCCCCCATGGGACATCCTTAAATTACCTCCTAGAACCATTCTAGGCCTATATAATTTATGCTTTTGACAGCCTGCTTTTTTCCTCAGAGGGAGAATAACTAATTAAAACTGTAGTTTTGCAGCCTCCAATTGAAAGTTAAGACAGAGATCAAAAACATTAAAGATGTAAGTTGAAAAGGGGAGATCATTAGCTGTAGCAAGACAAAATGCAATCCTGAGTAGTTAATAGCCAGCAGTATTTGCCTGGCCATTTTTCACTGAAAAGAAACATTTTTATTGCAGCTGGGGGCAGATGTTGCCCTTCTTCTTTGCCTTTTCAAATGTTATTGGTTCTGTCAGAAACACAAACAACAAAAGCCCACTCTGAGATGTCCCTTAAGGGTTCGGGATAGTAAGTAATAATCTCCTGCTTCCTGCCAATGTGCTACAAGATCACTGAGCAAAATTATTTAAAACCAACCCTCCAATGTCCAATAAAGAAGAAGAGTTGCTAAGTCTGAAGGCATGCCCACATTTCTGGAGTCTTTCCTAAAATAAATCATCAAAATTTGCAGCTCTGTGGCTGGTGGGCAACTAACCGTGCTGACCCCAAGTATGTTACTACTAATATGGGAGACATAATTGTGTCTTTCCAGCAAATCTGCATACAGAAGCTGACTGGACTGGCAATTAGATGTTACTGCAGCCCTTGTTAAGGAACAAAATCTTTCACTACATCTGAGAAAGCAAGTAATGTGAAGGGCCCAGGATGGTCTGAGGCACTTGTACAAGACATTTCTGTTCTTTAGTTTATAATACTGAATGTGAATATTTGCCCTAGCCACTGCTGTGAGGTGGTATACCTTCCACTGAGTATCTTTTCTTCATTCTGCTTAACCCTTGATAATTTATCAATTGATGAACACCATTCCCATAACAGTCATTACACACTGTCACAATGTGTGCATGTACTTTAGCTTTGATCCTTGCCTCCTCTTAACTTTGCTCAACATTTTCAGCAGAGAATATACAGCCATTATTCATGGAGATTATCACAGGTTGAAATGGAGACAGGATTTGGGAAAGATGAGGGCTCTTGGGTATTCAGACTTTATTGCCTGGATGAATAATAAAAGTGACCATTCTGGAACAGATTAATATTGGCAGATCTATCTATTTCCATTGCTGTTTTGAGTTACTTAGAGTAGCTAAAAATCAGAAGGAGTCTGCTAGCAGCTTCTTTGACTAACACTTTTTATTAATGTGCTTTCCTGAGCTTGCAACCTATTTCATCACATGCATGGAGTGGCTAAACTGATATAAGATTTAATATGGGATGAGTTGCGGGCAGAAAAACAGGAAAACAAGATGGTTATGCCAATGTGGTTCACGTTTGAGATAGGTTACAAGTGCCTTATCAGTTAGTAATTGTAATGTGTTAAGCATCCTTTGTGTTTTTGAGACAGTGAGAGACCTGCAAGATAAACTAAGAACCCAATCCTCAATTTAATAAAAAAAAGAATACTGGAAACAAGATTCAGTACGATAGATAAAAAATGTATTGTATAGCTGGGCAGTAGTAATGTAAATCCACCAAAGGAAAGCATGTTGTAGGTCTGTGGACTCCATATTGAGTTTGTACATCTGCCCCTAATTTGCAGTTTCTTTCCAATTAGATTTTGCCTTATCCTATTGTATCTATTTTCACTTCCTTTTACAGTTGAAATATGAATAGATGGTGAGCAGGTTTTGAACAATTTCGAACTGATAGACTAAGTCAGAGGAACCTATTATACCCATATGATGGGATGCTTGAAAATAAGACAGACCTCTCAATCATCTATCAGTCCCCATGGCCTGGCTCATGAATTGTCTGCACACAAAGCTTTACAATGAGTGATAACAAATATTGTTCTGATTAGAGTTGGTAGGTGTCCTTATGCACCTGGCCTTGCACCTGTGCTTTAATACACAACAATCTTGTTGATTACTTGTTGATTAGGGGACTGCAGGCTAAAACATATGAAGAACGGTTACAGGAACTGGGCATGGCTAGTCTAGTGAAGAGAAGGACCAGGGGAGACATGATAGCAGTGTTCTAATATTTGAGGGGCTGCCACAGAGAGGAGGGAGTAAAGCTATTTTCCAAAGCACCTGAAGGCCAGACAAGGAATAATGGATGGAAACTGAACAAGGAGAGATTCAACCTGGAAACAAGGAGAAATTTTCTGACAGTGAGAGCAATCAACCAATGGAAGAGTAGTTGCCTTCAGAAGTTGTGGGAGCTTCATCATTGGAAGCTTTCAAGAAGAGACTGGACTGCCATCTGTCAGAAATGGTGTAGGCCTCCTGTTTGGGGGGGGTTGGACTAGATGACCTACAAGTTCCCTTCCAACTCTGTTAATCTGTTAAACTGTTAACCTCTTCTCACCAGATGGCCATCAAGGTTGTTTTGCTAACTCTTTGTTTGTAAAATTAAGTGGCTGGATGGAGAATAACAACCTTTACTCTTTTCTCAGGAGTCAATGTCTTGTAAGAGTCACTGACCTTGTGAGACAAAACTTGGACCTTGGTTGTTTTCAAATTTCATGTGGCTTAAGCAAATACAGGCGTATCTTATGAAAAAAACACTCCAAAGATATCATTATAAAGTTGTGAAAAGAATGTATCAGAATCCATGGCACTTTATAGTTGAAGAAAAATGGTCCTTATCTATAAATCATCTTATCAGGGTTCCTGTGCATCTTCACAATCCTTTGTGGCATTCAATTTAAACATTGATAGGAATGAGATTTTCTTTGCCCATACATTCAGCTTTCCATACATGCGAAAAGTAATTTGGTATTTTGCCAATAACTCCTTATACCAAAAGCCCTTTTGAAGTTGTGCTGTAGGCCACACCATAAATCCAGAGCAAATCCTCCCAACAAACTTTTGCCTCAGTGTTGTTAACAACTGAAACATCTACACAGATCAAAATAAAAGTGTTGTTTGGCTTAGTGAATACTGCCATCTAGTGCTGCAACATGTTCTGCATAATATGAAACAAAAGCTCTATATTTGTAGGAAATAATTGGGGGAAAAAAGATTTCCCTCTGGGAAAACACCTTTCAGATTTCACAAATGTTAATGCCTCTTCTCCTGTTGTTTTTACAGACTATGATTTATTTAAATGAATGAATTGCTGATATGGGAATATAAATTGGGAGGAAGCTAGGCCCTTTCTCGTTTACACAAATGTCTGTCCTGGCCAGGCCCACGGAAATCACAGACACTCAGGTAAGTCTTATATTTTTACTAAAAAAGATTTTTCAAACAGAACTCCACTGGCAAAAAGGTTTAAACAAAAAAAATCATACGTTCTCACACCCAGAGACCCCAGTCCACAAAAACTCAACTAGTTTATATTAGAGATGAGAGAGTTCAAATCCTCAATAAAGTACTAGAGGGTCAAATAAACATAGTTTAAGAGACCAGAGTCACTACTTGAGAAGACAGGCTAAGAAGTTGAGGAACATGGTATGAGATAAATGGAGAATTGTCTATGGATCTATGAGGCTCGCGACTCCCCTTATATAGTGGTGGCAAGACCTGAATTTGTTCCTTTGGCGGGATGGAATTCTTTCTGGCCAATAGTCTTGCAGTATTCAGCCCTCCTCTCTGTGAGGCGTGTCCTTGCATTGGGAGATGTTAGCTCCGCCTCTTCATCTTCTGAGACCAGCAATAGCTGCCTCTCCTGGTTGCTAGGCAACGCTACTTTCCCTGCTTGTGACTTTTCCCGCTGAATCCCCTCAGGCTGGTGACTCTCCTGTCACTCCTCTTCATCTTGCATCTCAGAGATGCTCATGACAATTTTATTCTTTTGACATGAAGACACATTCAAATTTCCTACCATCAAAACCATAAGCTATCAGACTACTGAACCTATGTCACCTGCCACAAATATCAGGAGGGAAAAAAGCATGATCAACATTAAAAGATGTATAATATATATGCATGATAAACATGATTTATAAAAGAGGTTTATTTTATTTATTTTTCAGATTTCTGGCTGCCTTGGGTGTTCCTTGGGTGTTCCAACGATCCTCAGCAGCTTAACATACATAAACAGTAACAATATTTAAAAAAAAGTTTAAAAAATTGCCGGACTTTAATTGCATAGCAATAGCACTTAGACCAGGGGTGTCAAACTCAAGGCCCGGGGGGGCGGATCCACCCCACGGGGTGCTTAGATCTGGCCCACAGGGCCACCCTGGAAACAGCGAAGGACCAGCCCACGGTGCCTCTGCCAGCGAAAACGGAGCTCTGGAGGCTGTTGCAGCCGAAAACGGAGCTTGGGAGCCTGTTTTCGCTGGCAGAGCGCTCGGGCCACCGCAGGCGCCCCCGACACGAGTGACGTCGAGCTGGCCACACCCAGCCTGGCCACACCCAGCCCGGCCCCCCAAGGTCAAACACAACCCTAATGCGGCCCTCAATGAAACTGAGTTTGACACCCCTGACTTAACTTATATAGCGGCCCACAGTGCTTTACAGCATTTTCTGGGTGGTTTACAATCTTAGCATATTGACCCCAAGAATCTGACTTCGGAAGGATGGAAGGCTGAGTCAACCTTGAGCCCTGTCAGAATCGAACTCCAGGCGGTAGGCAGAGTTAGCCTGCAATGCTGCATTCTAACCATACTAGTAGTATGTAGTATATGGTCACCATACTATAAAAAAGATGTTGAGATTAGGGGTGACATGATAGCAGTATTTCAGTATTTGAGAGGCTGCCACAAAGAAGAGGTGGTCAAATTATTCTCCAAAGCACCAGAGGGCAGGATAAGAAATAATGGTTGGAAACTAATCAAAGAGAGAAGCAACCTGGAATTAAGGAGAAACTTCCTAACAGTGAGGACAATTAATCAGTGGAACAGTTTGCCTTCAGAAATCATGAGCGCTCCATCACTGGAGGTTTTTAAGAAGAGACTGGGCAGTCACTTGTCTGAGATTGTATAGGTTCTCCTGCTTGAGCAGGGGGCTGGACTAGAAGACCTCCAAGTTCCCTTCCAGTTCTATTCTACTACTCTACTCTACTCTACTCTACTCTACTCTACTCTACTCTATTCACTGCATCACCAGGGCTCCTAATCACATAGCTGTAGACACGATCTTGATCTTTTTTGACCAGCTCCCTGTGCTATAAAGTCTCCTTATTTTGGCAAAAAAATGTGAGATTTATTTTAAACTAAATATAAATTTGAGGTATAGTCTATATCTAATCTATAGAATTTACTGAGCATTACCAACAATATAGTCCTATCATGGTTAGATGGCTTAAAACTTAAGGGGGAGCTTGTTGCCATGGGCAAACTACATAGTTAATCTGAATACCAAAGAACTTTCCAAATTTCAGGGGGGGGGGGAATCACATCTGCTATTAGAGTTTAGGTTAGAGTATCAATTGCATGTTTTGCTCAGGGCACCAACTGCTAACAGCTAGTTTAGATATAATTCTGGTTGACACTGGGGACATTTCAGCAGCTTTCCAAGCAGGATTGCAAGCCAAGTCATTACAAAACAATGCCAATGGAAATAGTTTAGTTTCTTTATAATTGTAGCAAGTCAGTGTAGTAGAGTGTTTAGAAGTTTGGACTACAAACAAAGAGGCCTACATTTCAAATTGTTCTTCAAAGAAGACATCAAGATGACCTTGAGCTAAATCACGTTCTCAACCTTCTCTACTACACAGGAATATTGTAAGGAGTTGTGTCTATTCCCATATGGTCTTCAGGCAAGAAGAGATAGAGGAATTCGACAACAGAACATTCACCCATGATAAAATAATGAAAACAGCTTTGAAATGAAATGAAAACACTTTCTGTGTAGGCAGATTTTCTGTAGCAGCTTCAGCATAATGAGTAATTTTGTTCCAATCTCTCATTATAATGTTTTGCCAATACAGGGACTGCCATAAAGTATTTTTGGTCTTGACTTTTCTCTTTTCTGAGTCACTACCTTTCAATCTGTCCTGTAGCTCATTTTATTTGATTGATTTCTAATGTCAAAAGGGGAACTTTGGGAAGGAGGCTTCTATAACTGAGTTAATAATAACAAAGCAAAACCCTACTGCTAAGTTTGAAAACTACCCTCTAATTAAATCCCTCATTATAGTAAATAATGAATCACAGCACAAAGCCATTATTTCACTAATATTCTATTTGTTATAACCAGTTGTTTTGTAAGACTGGAACAAAGACACCTCCGTTGGTAATTATTCTTTTCAAATAGCTTGATGCAAATTCATTTGCAAACCTTAGAAAAATGTAAAAACAAACAGTAACATAGTATAAGGTGTACTTGGCCAAATGGACCGTTAAAATCACAAATGGAAAAGAAAATAATATGCAAATATGCAACATTATTTTGCTGCTCAGAAAGTAATGCTACCTTTTTTAAAAGCCTGATTATATATAATTCTTTCTGTCACATACACAATATAAGAACATTGTTCGCCCCATGGCATAGTTTGTTTGAAATGATGTTGTTGTAGTATAGGACAACTAAAGAACAAGTTGGACTTGGGTAGATGGCCAACTAAAAAGAACCATCTTGTTTGTTTTTGAATGCAGACTGCTTGGCTTGACTGCACAGGTAGTCCTCGACGTACAACAGTTTGTTTAGTGACCATTCAAAGTTACATCAGCACTGGAAAATGTTTGTTTGTTTGCGAGGCTTCTTGCGTTGAGTAGTTTGCATTTAAGGTCAGTTGCAGTGAACCTAGATGATCTTGGGGGCTTATGACTTATGTGACTTATGACCATTTTTCACAGTTACGACCTTTGCAGCATCCCCATGATCATGTGATCAAAATTCAGATGCTTGGCAACTGGTTCATATTTATGACCATTGCTGTGTCTCAAGGTCATGTGATCCCCTTTTGTGACCTTCTGACGTGCAAAATCAATGGGGAAGCCAGATTCACTTGACAACCAGGTTACTAATTTAGCAACTGCAGTGATTCACTTAACAACTGTAGCAAGAAAGGTCATAAAATGGGGCAAAGCTCACTTAACAAATGTCTCACTTAACAACAAAAATGTTGGGTTCAATTGTGGTTGTAAGTTGAGGACCACCTGCATTGCACCATTGACAGGAAAACAGCACCAACGTTGATCAATTTGTTGGCTTGTCTGCTGGTTGAAAATATTTCTAGATTGCTTCTTTCTTTAAACATTTCCAAAGAGGTTTGCAATTAAAACAGGACAAATATAAAAATAGAAATAGAACAAAAACAGGCTGTTAGAAACACCCACCCACAAAATGGAGGTAAACATAAAGACACCTGAAGCTTCTCAATGTTGCAGTCTAGAAATTACAGAAGGAAGATTATTTCCCAGGCCAGGTGTTCTTCAAGAATTCTTTATTGCCACTCTGCAAGTGTATGTAGGCAGCCTGGGTAAGGCCATTCTTATTCTATTGGATGCTGAGAGGAATAAAATACTGTAGGTTTTTTTTTTGTAGCAGATAAGAATGGAGAATCAGCTTTTGAAGTTATGTAGAGGTCAGAAGGTTTGGATAATCAAAAGACTTACATGGTCTGTGACATAAGTGTGATGGGTAGTTCTTCTACATTTTCCTCCCCACCCACGGCTACGGATGAATCAACATAGAAATAAGGATCGAAGCAAGCAAAAATATAGAATCAGACCATCAGTCTCCATGGCAATCTCACAACAGAGCAGGAATTTTACATGGCAAAAATATGGCTATTTCTGGGAACTCACAGTTCATTAGATAATTAACTATAGACAAAAAAATTAACAATATCAATTCTGGAAATATGCTCTGCATCTCCATTTGGATAAACATTGTTTGCTACAGCAAAAACAGTGGGTTGAATCTTATCTTCCATGACTGCTTTCACTCAAGAAGTCTCCTTCCCTTCCTGCTGTATTTAAAATATGAAATACAGAATAACAGAGTTGGAAGGGACCATGGAGATCTTCTAATCTAGTCCAAGCGGGGTGGGCTGCTACGGGTTTGCCCGGGTTCAGGAGAACCCGTAGCTAACATTATGGCCGGTTCAGAGAACCTCCAAATGCGAGGTAAGTGCAGGGCCCGCGCGGAGGCTCAGGGAGTAGGAAAAATGAGCCTCCTGGAAGTTCCGGGAAGGCCGGAAATGGGCCCATTTCTGGCCTCCGGAGGGCCTCCAGAGCCCGGGGGAGGCAGTTTTCGCACTCCCAGAGGCTCAAGGAAAGCCTCCAGAGCCTGGGGAAGGCGAAAACGCCCCCCTCCCCCGCCATGGTGCAGAAGGCTGACTAAGCCACGCCCACCATGGCCATGCCCACGCAGTAACCGGGCAGAGAACCCGTTGCTGAAATTTTTGAACTGAATTTTCACCCCTGAGTCCAAGCCCCTGCTCAAGCAGGAAACCTATACCATTCTGGATAAATTGTTGTCTAATCTCTTCTTAAAAACCACTGGTGATGGAGCACCCGCAACTTCTGGAGGCAAGCCATTCCACTGATTAATTGTTCTCACTATCAGGAAATTTCTCATTAGGTTGGAATTCTCTTTGATAAGCTTCCATCTGTTACTTCTTGTCCTGCCCTCAGGTGCTTTGGAGAATAGGTGGACCTCTTCTCTGTGACAGCCTCTCAAGTACTGGAAGACTGCTATCATATCTCCTTCTCTTTATTAAACTAGACATACCCAGTTCCTGCAACCTTTCATTGTATGTTTTAGTCTCCAGTCTCCTAATCATCTTTGTTGCTATTCTCTGCACTCTTTCTGGAGTCTCAACATCTCTTTTGTATCGTGGTGACCAAAACTATACACAATATTCCAAGTGTGGTCTTACAGATGCAATATAAAGAGATACTAACACTTTACACAATCTTGATATTATCCCTCTGTTGATGCTGCCTAGGACTGCAGTTTGGGCAGCTTTTTTGGCAGCTGCAGCACTCTGCTGGCTTATACTTAAGTGGTTGTCCACTAGGACTCCTCGAACTCTCTCACAGTTACGGCTGTTGAACCAGATATCACCTGTTCTATACCCATGCATTTAGTTGCCTTAGTATAAAATTTTACTTTTCTCACAACTGAATTGCACTTTGTTGGATAGGCCTCAATATCCAATAATCTGTCAGGATCTTTCTGGATCTTGAGCCTTTCTTTTAAAGTGTTGGCGATTCCTCCCCCTTGATGTTATCTGGAAATTTGATGAGTTTCCCTTCTATACTCTCATTTGTGTATTTAAATGACAGTCGCCCCCAAATCCTTTGTCTAATTTTGGGATATGCTCTGGAAACCTATAGGACAAGACACAAGTATTGTAATGAGGAAAGGAAAGAGGCAAGCACACTTTTGTACCATGGCATCTTTGGATGCACCCAAGCGAGAACAATTTTCTCCTGTATTTTCCCACATAAGTCATCTCCAGAGCCTATCTCAAGCCTCAGTTAGAATAGGGCTTAGGTTATACCACATCACTTCTTAAACCTTTACTGAATTTTTAGGGCAACTAAACAATGGCCTTCTTCATCACTCCTTCCCATTGCAATGGCATTGCATAGTCTAGTGCAGGGGTCCTCAAACTTTTTAAACAGGGGGCCAATTCACGGTCCCTCAGACTGTTGGGGGAGGGGCAGACTGGCTGGGTAGGCGTGGCTAGGAGGTCATGTGACTGGGTGGGCATGGCCAATTTAGCAGTCCATTAAACAATGCACACAAATTAAACTTTTCATTTGTTTTGCTCCTGGGGGTGTTTTATTTGCTTTTGTTTGCATGTTGCTCTTTTAGTTGACTTTTCTTTTTACTAGATCGTTTTTTCAGTAGTTTAGGAGTCTAGTGATCCAACTCAGTTTTGCAGCAATTCTTCTCATCCCCAAGGAGCTTACAATCAACAAGTCTCTCTCTCACATCTGTCTCTCTCTCTCTCTCTCTCTCTTTCTGTCTCTCTCTCTCTTTCTGTCTCTCTGTCTAGCGCTCTCTCTTTCTCTCCCTCTCTCTCTCTGTCTATCTTCTGGAGGTGGGGGAGGTAAAAAAACGGGCCTGTTTTTGGCCTCCTGGGGCATCCGCGCACCCCGTTTTTCACCTCCCCCGCCTCCAGAAGCACTCTGTAGGCCAAAAATGTTGGCCTTACCTTCCAGTTCCAGCCCGCTGGGCTCGCAAAGGTAACTCCTGCGCTCGGCCGAAGGGTGGGTGCCGGTGGGTGGGCGAGGCGATGTAGGCGGGGCAGCCTTGTGATCCTGCGCGGGCCAGATTAATGGCTTCGGCGGGTCATATGCAGCCTGCGGGGCGTAGTTTGAGAACCCCTGGTCTAGTGCCTGTATGATAGTATTCTTAATACAGTATTTGAATTATCGTGCACAGAACAAGGACCACTCAGTCTGGAGTTTAATGTGTCTTTTAAAATTAAGCCTATAACAAAGCTCCATGTGTGATATAGACTTATAAATCTCAGAACCTTATTAATGACTGGTTTGAAAATAAACATTAAAAAAAGTGGAAGACTTTTAAACACACATATCCCAGTTTTCAAATCTTAGCATAACTTACAAATATGCAGCTAATTTCTTCTATTACTTGTGTCCGATTTATTGTCAAGGTCATTATTTTAACATAATAAACATTCATAGAAAGGTTTTATCAGTCATCTAGTGTTACATTTTGTGAATAAGAAACAACTACAACTGGCAGTTCTTAAAAATGCCTCATAATAATTGGAACTGATTTTATTCTTTTCCATGGGAATTACATCTGCCCTGAAAAATCACAAAACAGAGCTGTTTACTCCACTTGGTGTCTTCCCGAATATTGAGATGCCACCCAGAATTTCAAGTTAGCATTGATCACACTTGCTGGAAACTCTGGGAGATGTAACCACAATACATCTACAGACTTCCAAGATGGGAAAAGCTTAGTAGATCACTTCATATGTCTGACAGGTCTTAAAGACATGTACATTATACAGTACTACAGAGAAATAAATCCATAGAAATTTATTTATTTGTCAAACTTATACATGGCTCATCTCACCTGAGTAATTCTTGGCAGTTTATAAATAAAGGTATAATTGTGCCTTGATATGGCCACTGATTGCAACATTTTTTACAAGTTTTCTCAAGACTGTGACCAGAATCTTATGTAACACCTTCCAAAAGCATAACATGTATAGTTATGTACCAATAACGGAGAATATTTGTAGCTCAGGGTTGAAATGAGAGGTCCTTGGTGCTCTATCAGCTTGCTTGTTTTCTTGCAGACATTTCATTACCCTAACTAGGTAACATCATCAGTGCTAGTAAGGAGTGTTTGCTGTCAGTTTATATTCTGGTGTCTTGCCTGTCTGTGTGGGTGGGGGCGGTCTTAGAGATTCTTTGGTTGGGCTGTTTACTGATGGCTCTTGGGCAGTTTCTTCACCTTGATTAACTTCAGACCAGCAATCAAGTAAGCAATACCCCAATCAAGGGTATCATTAGTCGAGCAGATTTCTATAGTTCTTACAAAGAGAAATTTTCCAGCAAAGAAAGCTTTGTTAATCTAGTCATATAGTAATTATTTGCAATATTCCCACCACCAGCCTGTCATAGCTATCTCATTCTAGGTTGTTCCACAATTGCCATGCAGGATAGATCCTTCAGCACCTAATCTAATACTTTTCAGTTCCAGCCAACACACTGTACCTCTAATCCCAGCCATCACTAACAGCACAGACCAGAAGGTGACGTTGTTCTTATGCTTTTTTAAAAAAACATAGCTCCTGATTAGTTAGAGAAGACTTTGGTACAGTAAGAAAAACAGCAGCAGGCACAAAAATCTAAAAACATATAAATACCGGCTGGTTGGCCCATTGCCTGTCCTAGACCTTCCATCAGTTAAAAAAGGGGAATTATGGAGGAAAGAATTTTCCATAACACAATGTGAGTAGGTAAAATGAATATATCTGCATTTATCTTTTAGAAGGATCTGTGAAGAAAAACATGCATGTATTAGATTTGAGCAGATTTGAAATGTAATCTCAGATATGTATACTTGTGTATCAGCCTGCAGTCAGGGCCATAGTTTACTCCAATGCAGTTTATCCTAAAAAAACCAACAACCCATTGTTAATTTCATGACCCTTTGCACTTGCCTGGAAATACGTCAAACTGAAAAGGGCTTGTACAGTTGAATAGACATTTACTGACTGAAGCCAAATAATTTAGAGTTGAACCAGCCTTTCACATTTTGTCTGCATAGTCTGCCTTTGCCTGATTTATAGTACCAATCTTTCAGGGGTGGGTTCTAACTTACCTCGCTGTCGGTTCGCTTCCTCCCACGCCGCGTGGCTGCGCGCGCATTGCAGGCTGCGTAACCGTGCCGCACGGCCGCGCTTTGCGCGCACGGCCGCACATGTGCAGTGCTAAAAACTTGGCTTCTGCGCATGCGCAGAAGCAAAAACCAGCAAAAAATTCCCCCAAAAAAAATTCCAAAAAAAAGATGGCGGCATCCACAAACCAGCACCGACAGAACCGGCTCCGTGACGTCACCACCGGTTTACTACCGGTTCTATAGAACCAGTAGCAAACCGGGAGAAACCCACCTCTGCAATCTTTGTTCACTTTCCATATTCAGTCTAGCCCCAGATACTGGACTACCTGATATATTTCCAGAACTTCACCTGTTTCAAGACTAAAACAGATGATACAAATGCATTCAAGTTGTTTTGAAATCTGAGTGAAGAAATTCTACCATCACCTGTCCCCAAAGGATACATGTAATTTCAATCACGTTATATAGATTTGTTTCATTGAAGAACAGTTCAAATTTCTAGGTATGTTTGGTCCAATGTTTTTCAAACATGGCAAATTTAAGATGTGTGGACTTCAGCTGACAAACAATGTCAAGTTTGAAAAACCCTGGTTTAACCTAAAGAAGAGAAGGTTAAAAGGAGACATAATAGCGGTCTTATAATGCTTGCTAATACTGTATTTGAAGGGATGTCACAGGGAAGAGCATCTGGATTTATTCTTCACAGTGACTAAGAATAGGACAAGAACCAGTGGATGGAAGTGAGAGATCCAAACACAAAGTAAGAAGGGTTTTTCCTGATTTTGAGAGCTCTTAAGCAGCCTTTCTCCTATGGTTGTGGATGTTCCATCACTGGAAGTTTTGAAACAAAGATTGCATAGCTATTTTTCTAAAATGAAGTGAGGATGCCTGCACTGTACAAGGCGTTAGGTAGAAGTCCTCCAAACTCCCTTCCAACCCTTTGATTCCAAATTAATTCTATACTATTGACTGCTTTAAGTACTGTCAATGAGGTAGTCCCTCAGTATAGCCGAAATTACATTTCTCAAAGAATGGGGCAACTACCAAGAAAGCTTAACCTTAAATAGCCAGGAACCATGATATTCGAGATTTTAAAGGTAATAAATTGAGGTTTTGTTTTAGCCTCGGATCAAGCCAGCACAATGCTTAAAAGCATAGGCACAAAATGGCCTCTTTGAATTACTCCAGAGATAAAGTGGACTTCTGAACAATCTAGCAAATGAAATTGCTTTTAGGACTCGACAGAAGGGCAGCCCTACATAAGGACATATTAATAACAGTGAGCTCCAAATATGAGGCGTGCATTCAGCCCAGTGGTGAGATCCTATATCTAGAAAAAGATATAGTTTGGTATATCAGCCAAAGCCTCATATAAGGTCACTGCTGGCTATTGCTTCTATCCAAGAAACCAGAAAGAAATCATTTCCAAACTGAGTACAATAGCTGCTTTTTCCTGGAGAGCATAATATCACTCAGAACAGGGAAATCTACTTCTGAAGATGTGTCCCTTTGTACAGTACAGTAATGAATATAGATAGTCCTCGATTTACAACAGTTCTGTTGTGGCCTGTCGGCCTCCGGCCCTTCCAGCAGCCAAATCAGAGGAGGAGGAGGCCTGGGAGTCAGGGTCAGCATCAAAGCAACCTGAGAGCTCCGAGGAGGAAGAGGGAATGGAGTTGGCAGAGAGAGAGAGAGAGAGAGCCTGGGCTGTCCATCAGCCCTCAGATGGAGAGTCAACAGCCCCCAGGTCTGCAGGTGGCTGATGAGGAAGAGGAGGAACAGCTGCAGCAGTGGGTTGCTCCCGGTTCGGCCCGGTTCTGCGAACCGGTAGCGGCAGCGGCAGGAGGCTCCACCCACCCGCCCGGGACGCTTCTGCGCATGCACACAAGCGCGCGTGTGAACCGGTAGCAACGGGATTTAGAACCCACTACTGAACAGCTGGGTCCAGTGCCTGATGCACGGATGCGCAGAAGGCAGACGTGGGCTAATCCTTGCAAAGGAAGAGCCACAGCTACTAGCGAAGCCCCACCCTAGTTCTGGGGATAAAAGGTAGGGGACGGAGATGAATAGATGTGGCAGACAACTATTCATCTCCCCTGCCGGACAGACTTGTTAGCCTGAGGTAAAAGAGAAACTTTTTGCCGGGGCTGCTGGCGCTCCTAATAAAGGAAACATTGCTTCAACTACAGAGGGTTTGTCGTGTTTGGGGAGTTGGGTCAGAACAAGTTCATTTAGTGACTGTTCGAAGTTACAATGGCACTGGAAAAAGTGACTTATGACCATTTTCACACTTATGACCTTTGCAGCATCCCCATGGTCACGAGATCAAAATTCAGACGCTTGTCAACTGACTCATATTTATGATGGTCGCCGTGTCCCAGGGGGTCATGTGATCACCTTTTGTGAGCTGCTGTGGCCTAGAGGTGGAGCTCTTGCCTGATAATCAGGAGGTTGTGAGTTCGATCCTAGGTGGAGGCAGATGTAAGGGTCTCCTGCTTGGGCAGGGGGTTGGACTAGATGACCTGCAAGATCCCTTCCAACTCTGTTAATCTTTTAAAGCTTCTGACAAGCAAAGTCAATAGGGAAGCCAGATTCATTTAATAACCATGCTGCTAACTTAACAACTGTAGTGATTCACTTAACAACTATGGCACGAAAGGTCGTAAAATGATGCAGAACTCACTTAACAAATGTCTCATTTAGCAACGTAAATTTTGGGCTCAATCGTAGTCATAAGTCAAGGACTACCTGTATCCCCATCTTACTGTTTCAGTTTCAATTCCTTATTGAAAGGGAGAAAGAAATTTGAGTTTTAAATTCTTTCTGAATTTTACACCTAATTCTCCCTCTCCAGTTGACCTACTGTCACTTCTAAATTTTTGGTTATGGTTTATAAAGTTTAAAATTTAAAATGGGGGAAGAGGCCATTTGCCCTGACAGCAGAAGGAAAGGGAAAAAAGAACTATTCTATCACCTTTGCTGGAAGATTGTCTTAAAAGACAATCTGAACTGCTGACATCCCAACTGCGGACTTCAAAAACTGATGTCTGAGTTACCTTCCTAAAATCTCCTTTTTCCCCAGGCCTTCCCTTCTTGGATTGCAAGCTTGTGGCCACAGGTTGCCATATTACCAGTATTTGAAAGCTGTTCTGGATTCATTTTAGCTCCAGAAGAGTAAAAGTACTTGAAATAAGTAAATCGGGGCTTTCAAAGTATTATTTACTGTGATGTAGAAGCTTTGTAACAGTTAAGGGAATTTCAAAAATATCTTTTTTAATAGATGAGAGATTGAAATATCTCCTAAGAGACTTTCGAGGAATTTGACTGCTGTTGAAAAATAAGTATAATAATCTTTTTTCCTATAACTAAAGACTCTATATGATGGGTGGGGAATTTGAAGCTCTCTAAATATTGCTGAACAATCATCATCTCTTTGAGATAGGCCAGGCCAGACACCACAAGGATTACAAGAATATTAGTTTATGGTTCTAGGGTATTATAACAGAATTTTGAAAGGCTGTCAGACTTTCCCTCTGCCCTTTCTTAAACCAAAATAAATATAGGTGGAATCATTCTGAGTCTCTTTTTCATGCTCCCTCCTGTGGGAAGCTCCCCCTCCCCCAAAGAATGAAATATTTTGGGAAATATTAAAAAAGGCAGAATATTATATTTCCGTAAAGGAGAAATGGAGAAACATGTTTTTAGAGGCAGAAAGCAGTCCCCAAGTCTTTCTTAATAGCCCACAGCTATTAAAGAGCTTACTGAAGGAGGAAGACAACTATCTAGATGGCTCTATTCATAAGCAAAACAAATACTGCCAGCAGAAGCCGATTCAAGATAGGATATTTCGAAACTCCTTGCAGCAAAGTTTGACAGCTAATTAAGGCAGAATGGTAGGATTAGAACACAGCCCCTCACCCAAGATCCAACACAGGACGAAAGCCATTAGCCACAATAGGAATTGCACAACACCCTTTCAGAGCACAAGCCCCTTCATTGCATCACCCCCAGAACAGTTCAAACTTCAAAGTCACAGAAACCTATAAAGATCAATCCACTCATTCAACCATTTTGTCAGCTGCACCAGAACCACAAACCCTGGTGGTTCTACTTCATCAATAAATGGACCAGAGGTGGGTTCCTACCAGTTCGGACCGGTTCTATAGAACTGTTAGTAACTTGGCGGCCTGGGTCATTGGAACCGGCAGCGACCCAGGCCTGCCACGCCACCGAGCCGGTTCTCTTGGCAGCGCCATAGGCGGCGCCATCTTGTTTTGCTTCTGCGCAGGCGCAGAAGCCCTTTTTTTAGTACTGCACGTGCGCACCTGCGCAAACCACCCGTGCAGTGCGCGGTGCGTGGTGCCTGCACGCCCGCGTGGCGCATCCCTGAGCGAACCGGCAGTAGAAGAATCCGGAACCCACCCCTGAAATGGACCTTCTTTCCAATCAGCCTCCAGACTCTATGATGTTTCCAGCGTCTTTCTTCCAACACTCCTTTGTCAAAATTGAGCTGTTGTTTACTTTCTCTTCATCTCTTGCAACAACTTGCACATCCTTGTCAAGGGTATCCATGTGCTCGTCTACAGTGACAATTCCCTACAACCCCGACCACTGCTTGCCCTGGCTGTGATACTTGTAGAATAAGAAGATCTGTAAAGTTATGGATTTTCCATCCCTGCCCTCACAGAATCATCCTGAAATGTTCCTGTGAAACCCTGGCTATTGCTGTGAACATCAAATTAGGGAATTTTCCATATGGTTGCCTGAAGCTTTGCTCTCTGCCAACAATCTGCAGACAAGACCACAGGGAAATCTCTGCAATGCTATACTGAGATGCTTACAGGTATTCCTCGAGTTACGACCACAATTGAGCCCAAAATTTATGTTGCTAAGTGAAACATTTGTTAAGTGAGTTTGCCCCATTTTACAACCTTTCTCGCCACAACTGTTAAGTGAATCATTGCATTTGTTAAGTTAGTGACACGGTTGTTAAGTGCATCTGGATTTTCCCCATTGACTTTGCTTGTCAGAAGGTCTCAAAAGTTGATCACATGAACCCAGGATACGGCAACCGTCATAAATGTGAACCAGTTGCCAAGCATCTGAATTTTGATCATGTGACCATGAGGATGCTGCAATGGTCATAAGTGTGGAAAATGGTCCAAAGTCAATTTTTTAAGTGCCGTTGTAACTTTGAACGGACACTAATACACTACCTCTATTGAAAAATATATCCAGTGAGATTTATT
Source organism: Thermophis baileyi (assembly GCA_003457575.1). Lineage (NCBI taxonomy): Eukaryota > Metazoa > Chordata > Lepidosauria > Squamata > Dipsadidae > Thermophis > Thermophis baileyi. Next base: position 3,925,093 of record QLTV01003253.1, read on the forward strand.
TACCAATCAGTGGGTACTGATGAGAACAGAATAGAATAGAATAGAATAGAATAGAATAGAATAGAATAGAATAGAATAGAATAGAATAGAATAGAATAGAATAGAATAGAATGCTCTGGCAGGAAACCGTATACCAAATGGTTGTCCAATCTCTTCCTAAAAACTTCCAGTGTTGGAGCATTTACAACTTCTGGAGGCAAGTTGTTCCACTGATTAATTGTTCCAACTGTCAGGAAATTTCTCCTTAGTTCTAAGTTGCTTCTCTCCTTGATTAGTTTCCATCCATTGCTTCTTGTCCTACTCTCAGGTGCTTTGGAGAATAGCTTGACTCCCTCTTCTTTGTGGCAGCCCCTGAGATATTGGAACAATGCTATCATGTCATCCCTAGTTCTTCTTTTCATTTAACCAGACATACCCAGTTCCAGCAACCGTTCTTCATATGTTTTAGCCTTTAGTCCCTTAATTATCTTGGTTGCTCTTCTCTGCACTCTTTCTAGAGTCTCAGATGATGATGATGATGATGATGAGGAGGAGGAGGAGGAGGAGGAGGAGGAGGAGGAGGAGGAGGAGGAGGAGGAGATTATCCATTCCATCGAGTCCATAGAACTCTTGGCGATTCTATGGGACAGGTCTCTCCACATCTTGCACTATTTCTTTGAGTTTTTCTATCTCTGTCTGGTGTCAGCTTTGATAGTGTCCGGCCATTGTGTTCTTTGATGACCTGATTTCCTTTTACCAGTAAGTATTAAGGTTTGACTTTCTTTGAGAATGGCCTGGGCTGTTTATTTTATTGATTTAAATTGATTGGGCACACAATAATGCAGTCATATCCCATTAACTGAACCAGCATGACAAATTCTGCAGCAGCCCCTGCTTTGTGGAACATCCTCCAACAGCCCCCACCTTGTTAGCCTTACGTAAAGCTTTAAAAACCTGGCTGTGTTCTCGAAGCCTGGAGCACTACAAGCGCCAAGAGTCTCCTATATTGTTAACTTGCCAGATGTCTTGTTTTGTATGTAATCAAATTAGGTTGTAATGTTTTTTATTGTTTTAATGGCTTTTACTGTTTTTATTGTTTTTAAATGTTTTTAAGGTTTTAATTGTAATATACGTTTTTGAATTGTGAGCCGCCCAGAGTCGTTTGCTGAAATGCGCAGCTGTAGAAATCCAATCCAATCAATCAATCAATCAATCAATCAATCAATAAAGTCAGCATCTACAACTTTGGGCAACTAACAGGACTTCCCAGCTCAGATAGGGGTCTATTCACTATTTTAATTTTCTACAGTGCATCTACCTAAGGTATATCTAAGTTTGTAGAAAGCAAAAATGTGCACAGCTTAAGGGTGTCAAATTCGATTTCATTGAGGGCCGGATCAGCATTGTAGTTGTCCTCTGGGGGGCCAGGGGGGAAGGAGGGGAGGGGCCGGGATGGTGGCGGCCAACTGGGTGTGACCTAGGGGCGTGGCCAGCTTGATGTCACTTGCGTGGGTGGTGCCTGTGGGGGCCGGGCAGGGGTGGGTGGGGCAGTTGGCGGGAGGCTCGTCCCATGGGATGAAGTGAGGCAGGGGGCAGGGCAGCTGCAGCTGGAAACTGTCGGCCATCACGTGCTCCCCGGTCGGGGGGGGGGTGATGATTTCCAGCTGCAGCCACAGCCTGTCGGCCACTCAGCTGGCGCACGCTGCGCCTCCAGAGCTCGCTGCCACCACCGAGCTGGCTGTCCAAGCAGCAGGCGGAGGCAGGGGGAGGCACATGATGCAGACCATGCGCTTACTCCATCCCACTGTCTGTTTTGGCTTGCGGTTGGAGAGCAGGTTGCTGCTGGTCATCTTCAAAGTCCCCTCGTGGGTCTTGCCCTTGGCCTGCGTGTGGAGCATGTTCCCCTCATGCACCCTGACTCTGCCTGCTGCCGACACACAGGCCCGGCCCATGCCATCCGGGCACGCGCACATGCGCACGCCCGGATGGCGTGGGCCGGGCCAAAGTGACACGGGCCAGCCCCTTAGAGTTTCCAGGATGGCCACGCGGGCCGGATCCAACCACATCACGGAGCCAATTGAGTTTGACACCCCTGGCTTAGAGCATGCTCACTGGAGAATTCTGGGAGTTGAAGTCCACATGTCTTCAAGTTGCCAAAATTGAAAAACACTGACTTAGAGATTAGCTGTTATCTATCACTACTAGAAAAATCCAGTTGCATTCACTGGTGGAAAAGGGTTCCCACTAGTTCTCAAACTTGGAAAGAGAACTCAAACTCACTCCACTTGTATTTTGTTTGATGTAAGACGGGGCAGAGAAAAACTCTGATGGGTTTACAACATAATTGTATTCCACAACAATAAAGTGGCATTCCTGCAATTCCTGCAATGTTCTTTATCTGGTTTAGCTCAACGAGTTAGTTTCAATCTGGAATGTGAGTTTCTTTCTTATGCTTTCTTCTTTCTTAGGACTGAATTGTCCTTTCCGTTTCTTTAACATTTATTTCCTTTCCCCAGCCATCTCTACACTCCTTTACAGCCTGAACTTTAGTATATCAACCTCCGCCACTCTAAGCATGCTGGCTGGGGGATTCTGGAAGTTGTAGTCCACACATTTTAAAGTTGCTGAGATTGAGGAATACTAGTTTAGGTCTATTAATCTGGTTAGATTCCCTTTATCCCTGGATAGCACAGATAAAAGGCATGCAATCTTAGCAATTATGGGAATTAACATGAGCGTAGCTGGAGGGCTCCAGGTTGGAGAAACCTGTCTTATAGGTGTGGCAATGGTATAGCAGAGTTGGTGCCATTTACTCATATGATTTAATGGAGAGAAAGGTAACATTTCTCAGGCCAATGTTAACCTGAGTGTACAAAACATGTGCTATTATGTATTATATTTATCTTTTTGTATCATTCTATCCTAAACCTGCTTTCTCAAAAATTTAGATTTTAAGGGCCAAAATGTTGCGCATGCACGTTATAGCTAATTTGTTCCTGAAAGTCATGATCACGTGTGAAAGAATGTTATTTTCTGCAAATAGGACAAATCACTAGTGGCAACTGGAACGCCAAGTCAGTTATCTGTGGGGAGACAGACAATAAGATAGTGAAGACACTGTGGCTATCGATATACCGAAGGGTTCAAAAGAAAACTTTTATTAACAGAACAAACTGTTCTCTATTCCTAATCTGAAATTTAATATTCAGCGCAGAAGATAATGGAGGGAGTTGGAAATACACTGAATTATCACCTGGAGACACATGATCAGCAAGATGTAGTGAAAAGATTGCCGCGTGGGGATTTTAACTGAGAATTAAATTCGTTGCAAAGAATACCCTTTGCTAAAAAGCAATTTAATTTCCATCACATTTTCCTAATGACAGCCTTTGCTCATTTTCCGGTTCAGCCAATCACTAAGCAGTCTGGCCATTCTGATAATTATTTTAAATGCATTTGTTGCATGCAAGTAACCGCACTCGTTGCTTCCAATAGTCCATTTTCTTCAATTTTACACCTAATTTACAGAATTTGCCACTCTGGTCAATTAAGTCATAATGATAACTTAGCCACAGTGGTGATTTTTTTTAACATAAACTTTTTCATAACAGATTTTTTTCTATTACCTAGTCCTAGGCTAAGATTCTCCAACCTGGTACTTTCCAGTTGGAGTTGATTTACTATTACCCAGGATCTGCAGCCTGCTATAAGAGGTTGTAGAACCAGGACAATTTTCCCAAGTTGGGAAAAGTCACATATATGCATAGGCAATTAAATAAAAAACCAGTATGCAGCCCAACTTTCCCACAGTCTAGGTGAGGGGTGTCAAACTCAAGGCCCGCGGGCCGAATCCGGCCCACAGGGTACTTAGATCTGGCCCATGGTGCCTCTGCCAGTGAAAACGGAGCTCGGGAGGCCCAAGCTCTGTTTTTGCGGGCAGAAGGTTGCAGGAGGCCATCGCAGCCGAAAACGGAGCTTGGGAGCCCATTTCCGCTGGCAGGGCATTTGGGCCACCACAAGCACCCCCGACACGAGTGACATCGAGCTGGCCATGCCCCCCCTGGCCACGCCCCCTCCCCAGCCCCCTGAGGTCAAACACCCAACTTAGCTATGTTGGTTGAGCAATTCTGGGAGTTTTAAGATTAGAATTGCTGAGATTGAGAAACATGTCTCTAGGTTAATTAATTCAGTGGCATGCCAAGGGGAGGAGGGGATGGGACCATCCCTTCAGGGCGCAGACCATGAGGATGCTGCTCACACACTACTCAGCTGTTTGGTAGATGGTGCAGCAGCAATGAGGGGTGGGGAAAGTGTGCCTTCAAGTCAGTTTTGTACTTATGGACAACTTCCCCTTATGGTTTTCTTGGCTTTCTTTTCAGAAGTGGCTTGCCAGATTTTTTCTTTCTAGGGCTGATTGGCTCAAGGTCATCCAGTTGGTTTGGTGGCTAAGCCAGGTACTTACGGACTCTGGTTTTTAATGTGACCACTTAATCATTGTACTAAATCGTCTCTCAAGAAGTAGGAGAGGGGGCTATTAAAACATAATCCATTATGTGTATCAAATATAATAGGTATGGTGCTGAATTGATGGATTTACAACCACAAGGCTAGATGCTCCCCAGAATGAAACAGTATGGTAAATGGATTCCCCCTATCAATGAATGCACCTCATTCCAGGTAGGTTGCCCAAAATTTTGATAAGACCTCTTCATTCATTTGGTCACGTGAATCTGATCTCATGAAAGAGATATTTGGCCTCATTACCTGGCTTCCTCTCCTGTATTTTACTGCCCTGCTTTCATGCGTTGAAATGAGATAATCTACAATAGAAAGCCACCCACTCCCTTATAGTTCTCAGCCTTGCACAATAAACATTCTTCTTGCTAACACCAAAGGCGTTTTCTTGGAATCCAAAATAAAGTCTCTTTGCTATAACTTTCTCACCTCCAATACACAGAGGGTGATGAGATTCAAACACGATTACAAGATCTTAGAAAGCAATCCAGGACAAAACCATTAAAATCTCAGAAATCAAGCAGAGGTTTTATAAAGTCAACCAAGGCTTTGTTTAACAATTAACTGGGCTAGCTGCTGAATTAGGTTTTCAATCAGCTTAGTACTTGTTTTACTGATGTATTGTATTGTCAGTTATGTTTTTATTGAGTTTTTAATAAAACATTTATTTTATTTAGGGTATTTTATTTTTTTTATCCTAATCTTTAAGGACAAATTCATCTCCCACCACAACTATTTTTCTTTAATTTGTTTAGTTATTCGTGACATTTATGTGTTCTTATATTTGTCTCCCACCTTTCCATTGAGACTTTAAAATAACATACATCAAAGTCTCCCGTGATTTAATCTTACACCAAAATCATGGTAAAGTTCAGAGGTTTCACAGAACGGGTTCAGAGAAGTTATCAATCAGTTACACATGTTTTCAGATGGCACTTAAAACAGGGTCTTCCTAGTGCAAGTCCTACATCTTGCAATAGGTAAAATTGCCATTCCAAATGCCTCAAATATTATCCATAGAAAACATCTTCCCCTCCTTTGTACCTTGGCAACCAAGTATTGAGTTGTCCAATGACTTATACATAATGCTTCTAACTCTGCTGAACACTTAAATTCCACAGTTCTGTCTAAGTATATGTACTACCCATGTAGTATGGCTATATTACTTCCTTCTCATCTGTTCCACTACCTTCTCTATTGGTATCACTATCACTATTATGATTATTATCCTTTGTTATTATTATGATGATTATGACTGTTGGTTTTTTGCATGTACACTGAGAACATAGGCACCGGAGACAAATTCCTGGTGTGTCTAATCACACTTGCCAATAAAGTATTCTATTTGTCTCATTCCTAGAAAGCCAATCCCCTTTTAAGAGTGTGGCTGTATTTGAATATATCTTGCCACAGTCTATTTTCTTATAATTTAGAACAGTGTTTCTTAACCTTGGCAGTTTTAAGATAGGTGGAAGTCCACAAATGCTGGCTGGAAAATTCTGGGAGTTGAAGTCCACAAATCTTAAAGTTGCCAAGTTTGAAAAACATCAGTTTAGCCAATTGATTGATCAATTGCAAATGCTTCTCTACCACTTCTCTGCATTCCTTTCTGCTGAAATATTAGCAGTCTTTGGAACCTATTTGGTTAGCTATTGGCTATGAAAATACAGTCTGCAAATGAAGTGGCCTCTCTCAGTTATAGGCCCTTGGCTTTGCAGCACCCATAATTCTCCTGTCATGCCACAGTGTTTTAACTCCAGTGAGCTCTGTTTTCCAAGGTTAGCTTCCCTGTTTACACCCACGCAGGGAGCAAGTAGATAATTCTTGCTTTTTTTTTAAATTTTTCCCTAGCCTGTCTGATATCTGAAACATGCATTGTTGTGATGTGAACTTTTCCTCCCTTGCCAAGGCCCTCACTTTAGATTTCTTGGCTGAAGGCTAAAATTCTGTTCAAGCAAAGGTCAGAATAAGAAAATGGCATCATCCATTGCACTCATCTCTGTGTGAAAAAGAATTGTTGTGGTTTCCAAGATGACTATCTTTTCTAATTTACCGATCCCCACCCCCAAATTAAGGAGAAACATTCAGTCTATACACTGCATTTAATTCAATAGTGCAAACTATGCATATTTAAATTGCTAGTTAGAGGGGGATGTTCGTTTTAACTGATTGGGGAAGCATTTCTGCTTACCCGTTTTACTTGGCTTAATTGGTGTCTGCAAATTAGATCCAGATTGGTGGAGCTATCACACAAATATTTCCTTAGAAGTACATCTTTTTGAGTCCAGTTGGGAATTAATCCTATATATATATATATATTGGTTAACATAAATAACTTCTCTCAATAATGCCATTCAGCTTAATCTGAATGCAACCTAGTGTTTCTCAACTTTGGCAATTTTAAGATATATGGATTTCAACTCCCAAAATTCCCTTGGCTGAGGAATTCTGGGAGTTGAAGTCTACACATCTTAAAGCTTCCAAGGTTGAGAAAGATTGGTCTATCCGAATTTACTTAAGAAACAAGCTGGATCAGACCAAGAATCTAGAACCTCCAGCATAGGATTCTGACAGTAGCCAGCATATTTCAGGGCATGAAGTGAATAACCTTGTTGAACAGAGATGATGAGTCAGATCTTAAAAGACATCAAGCTGAGAAAGGCTGATATACATGACTGCATACAACTAAGAACCACTGAGTTCTTTGAGGTTTGCGTTTCAGCAGATGAGGAAGTAGCAGCAAAGGGTTAGATCAGATGCATTTGGAAGACACCCAATATCAGTATTGAAGAAAGGCTCAACTGTCAGTCTGGTTAAGCTTTACATATGGAACAAGTCAGGGGTGGGTTCCGGATTCAGGTACTGCCGGTTCGTTCAGGGACACACCGTGCGGGCGCGCGCATGCGCAGTACTTAAAAAAAGCTTCTGCACCTGCGCAGAAGCAAAAAACAAGATGGCGGCACCTATGGCGCCACCGAGAGAACCAGCTCGGGGGCGTTGTAGGCCTGGGTCGCTGCCGGTTCCAGTGACCCAGGCTGCCACATTACTAACGGTTCTATAGAACCGGTCCGAACAGGTAGGAACAAGTGGGATACCTACTTATTCTGCCATTCATGTAGCAAATAAATTCAGTATGCCATAGAATAAACTCGGAGCTTGAACATTGTCTTTTCGCTCATAGAGAAACCTTGACTCCAAAGTCCTCCATAATCTTCACATCAGTTAAATAGATTTTATGTTTCAGTATAGCTCAAACTAAAACAGGAAGAATGAAAATGCACAATAGGAATCATCTGTAGGGTTCCAAGTAACACATCCCATTTAACAAGAACTCCGAGGCAGGCAAGTTCCTCAAAGAACATTTTATTGGGACATATCAAATTGGCATGATCCTGGTGAAAAACCGGCTCTAAGTGCTCCCCGGGTTTTCACCCAATTTAAAGTAAAACTTTGTCACTTCCCCCCCCCACCAGAGTCTCTAGTCACATGGTCCAATCAGCATACAGTCCATTTGCTAGATGACCTCAGTCTCCACCATCCGAACACCTGCACCAACGTCCTTGATTCCCAGGGGAAAGAATTTTATTTAGGCTACAATACCCCAGCTATATCTCTACATCCCCTCCCTGGCCCCTTCGCTCCAGGCTGTGTCAGCCCTGAAGCAGTGAAAAGAGAAATCTCCCTAGAGAGCTACAAAGAAGGAAAATGGCCACAGTTCAGCCAACTTCAGGTCTGACATCATCTTTGACTTGCTGCCCTCCTGCTTGCCTGTTCTAACATTTTATTCAGCGACCTAGGGATGGGGCAGAACACGAAGAAAGTTGCCTGTTTTAAAGTTCATTTCTACCTTTGCTTCACTGAGTATCAAGATAGCTAAGCTATCACATCCAGTATTGTTAAAATTGTATCTTCTATAGCTGGAGACTTCCATTAATGTGGTTTTGAGAGTGGGGGGAACAAGAGTCAATGAGAGGTTGAAGATCCCAAGTGGACAAAAAAGATATATCCTTCATGTGTGTAATAGTTTTGTATTAACTGTTTTGTTGAGAAACATGGAAGGAAATATCTGTACTAAAATATATTAAGGTTACTCTGAGTTGACAATTGCAATTTTCTTTGCCTCAAATTATGGAAAAGTGAGCCGAGTCTCTAAAGTAAATGTTTAAGAGGTACTGATTAATTACAGTCCATTTAGGAGAACTCTAGTCCCATTTGAGCGTATCCATGTTGAGGTCTCATGCCACTGATTGTATTTTCCCACTGAAAAGTGTCTTTGCCCTGGTCCCTACACTGAAATGGCTAGAAAATCTCTCAGACCACAATAGCCTTCCCAACTCTAGGTTCTCTTATGACACTGAATTCCAGTTGCTGTCCTCTAGGACAGTATTTCTCAATCCTGACAACTCAACATTGTGTGGACTTCAATTCCCAGAATTCTCCAGCCAGTGCTAGCTGGGGAATTGTGGGAGTTGAAGTTCACACAACTTCAAGTTGACAAAGGTAAGAAATACTGGTCTAGGAAATCAGTGGTGGGTTGCTACCGGTTCGCCCCAGATCAGGCGAACGGTAGCGGCAGCGGCGGGAGGCTCCGCCCACCCACCCGGACGTCTCTGCGCATGCGCAGAAGCGGGCACGCGCTCCCAATAGTGAACCGGTAGCGAAGGTAATTGAAACCCACTACTGTCTAGGATACTCGGGTACATTGGCTGGGGAGGATGGGTTATAAGACCTGAGCAATCAAGGCAAAAAGGAAAGTTACTCCTGATAGCAGTAACTTGAAATATTAGTCTGGAGGAGGAGGAAGAGGAATCTTTCCCACTGAAGACCTTAAGGTCAGGAGTAAAAAAATGTAGCTATATGTGTTCAGATGCTGGGTAATTTTAGGCCCTAGATGTCATGGTTTTACAGAGGGAAAGTAGAAAATTCCTTTAGTCATAAACGTCAAATAACATTTTTTGGTCCTGACTTCCATCACTATCAAGATCATTAATATTCCATGTGCTTGTACTCCTAATTTCTTAGAATAAAAACATTTGCTAGCCTTGATTAAGAACAATCTTGAGCATCAGCTGTTTCCCATTTTAAATTAACTTAAATTATAGCAAGCTCATGGCTAGAGAAATGTATTAATGAACAAAAAGATAACATATTTATAATTAGAAAAAAATACTAAATCAGCACTGTAATCATACAAACATCCCCCTGCTTAATTCTGCCACATAGTGTGCAATGTTTATTTCAAAAGATTAAGACAGGATTCTGCACAACCAGAATTAATCCTAAGGGGCTTGGCAGGGAGATATCATTTCAATGATTATTTATTGCTGTCCCTTTACCTGCCTTTCTCTATGTGATCAACTCTTGACTTTGACTTTAGACCTAATCCTGTCCTCATCCTATGTGATGGATGCCTGTTCCATTTATCTTTCTAAATTTGAAGATAGATTTCTAACTTGGAGTTTTTTTCTCCAGACTTCTGACTTAAATTTTTATAGAAAAATTGATCAAACGTTTTAGAGACAGGGAAGTACCAAAATATTTTTTTCAGATCTACAAAATGTACCCAAATTGGCATGGGGCTTTTCATCCAGAGACTGTATAGAGACTGTAGTCCTTGACTTATGACCACCGTGGAGCCCAAAATTTCTATTGCTAAGTGAAACATTTGTTAAGTGAGTTTTGCCCCATTTTACAACCTTTCTGGTCACTGTTGTTAAGTGAATCACAGCAGTTATTAAATTAGTAACACAGTTAAGTGAATCTGACTTCCCCATTGACTTTGCTTGTCAGTAAGTCACGAAAGGTGATCACATGACCCCAGGACACGGCAACCGTCATATGTATGAGGCAGTTGCCAAGCGTCTGAATTTTGATCATGTGACCATGGGAGTGCTGCAATGGTTGTAAGCAGTGGTGGGATTCAAAAACTTTTACTACCGGTTCTGTGGGCGTGGCTTGGTGGGCATGGCTTGGCTTGGCGGGCGTGGCGTGGCAGGGGAAGGATACTGCAAAATCCCCATTTCCTCCCGATCAGCTGGGACTCGGGAGGCAGAGAATAGATGGGGGCGGGGCCAGTCAGAGGTCGTATTTACCCATTCTCCGAACTACTCAAAATTTCCGCTACCGGAAATCTCCGGAACTGGTCAGAACCTGCTGAAACCCACCTCTGGTTGTAAGTGTGAAAAACAGTCATAAGTCACTTTTTTCAGTGCCCTTGTAACTTCGAATGGTCACTAAACAAATTGTTGTAAGTCGAGAACAACCTGTATGTCCCACATGACTTTATGAGTTTGATTATGTGTCATTATCTTTCCAAGAGCAGTTTCAGAAAAAGTTGTGAGGGCACAATAATTTTTTATAAAGACATAGGTAGGTAGGTAGGTAGGTAGGTAGATAGGTAATAGACAGACAGGCAGGCAGACAGACTGACAATCTTAAACATCAAGGTGGATTTTTGAACACAGGCAGACATCCCTGCTTGTAGTTCTGACAGCAAAACACCAACTTCATTCATTCTTGGGCATGGGGTTGGACTAGATGACCACAAGGTCCTTCCAACTCTGTTAATCTGTTAAATATGTTAAATAAATCTACAACACAATTGTTTTATATCCCTAGCTTGGAGATGGGACAGGATGTAGAGAGAGACTTCACATGTGATTCAGTCTAGCACTGAGACTCTTTAAAAGAGAATTTTCATACAAAAACAGTACTGTATACTGTACAGTATACCGTATATATATTTTTGGTAAGTATAATATCCAGAAGATATGGTAAAGTACAACACAAATATAGCAGCGCTAATAAAATTGGAAAAATATATTCAAAATAATGAATAAATGAATGGCATTTGTAGAAACTACAATTATATCTATAAAATATTAATAAAGAACTAGCTCAGATGTAATAATACATAAAAGAGGGGGGTTTCTGCTCCCCCCCCACACCCTCCGCACAGACTGTGAATTTCTCAGGGCCAACTTGAGAAGCACAAATGTGGGGAAAAAAAGGCCCAGATTTTATCTTGCATTCTTCAGCAGTTTCACATTGGTTGAGAGTCATAATATCCCGCCTGTGGTTTTTTTTGTTGTGATTTTTCTGCCTAATATTTCTGGCCCATCTGCATTCAAGATGTTTGCCAACAAATTTCTGGCCTTTCACTCCACACAGCTGATTCCAGTCAAGGCCTCTATGGGTTCCAAGGATGAAATTTCAAATCAGAGTGAGAACGGGCTGTGTTTTGTTACCTGCTTATCAGAGCAGCTTTGGAAGAAGAGAAAACTCCTCGCGGTTCACACAGAAAGATAAGTGTGTTGGTTGTTTTAGGTTTCAATACCCGTTCCCAGGACAGATCTAAGACATGCTGCCCTAGCCAAAGGACAAGCTAGCGCCTCTCTATCTTGTTTTGACGTCCTATACCTCAAGGCTGGCTGGGCAGCTGCATGTGATGCCTCCCAGGCAAGGTGAAAGTATCTTCCAGCAGCAAAGAGAATATGAGTTTAGGAAGTACACTGGCATCAACAGTGTTTCCATTTGTGCATCCCTTCACCTGGTCACCTGTGCATAGGCACAGTATTTGCCCAAATCTTCCAATCCGGTCTTTCCCACCATACCTCTTACAGGTATTTGTGGGAGGACACAAGATGAGTTGTCTAGAAAGGAGCAAGCAAGGCTAAGTGCTTCTGAAACACCACTTCCAAAGTTTAGGAACATCTTTACATCCATTTATAGACTTCAGGTGCATTTGCAGAACCAACCCCAAAACCAAACTATCCATTTGTGGCTTATAGCACATTGGGGCACCTCAGTTACACAGTGCTTTAGTGTAGTGCAACAAATGAAGCAGAGATGTCTACAGGGCAGAGGGCTCAAAAAAGTCAAGGTGACACCCACAATCCATCCCATTCCATCTTTTTTTCCATGCAACACATGTAAGAAAAGGGGGGAAGCTTTGATGCATGGTTGTGGCAATCTTGACTTTTTTGACCCCATCCAGAGACCCTTGGAACAAAGTTTGTAATCCTCTGTAGCAGGGGTCTCCAACCTTGGCAACTTTAAGACATGTGGACTTCAGCTCCCAGAATTCCTCAGCCAGCAAAGCAAAGCTGGCTGAGGAATTCTGGGAGTTGAAGTCCACAAGTCTTAATGTTGCCAAGGTTGGAGACCCCTGCTCTATAGCACATCTGTAATGTGTTTCCCTGTGTGTCCCAATGCTTAGAGCAGTGTTTCTCACCCTCAACAACTGTAAGATGTGTGGACTTCAACTTCCAGAATTCCCCAGGCAGCTGCCTTAAGCTGTCTAAACCAGAAATGCTGGCTAAGAGAATACCAGTTTAAAGTGTGCTCACTCACTGAAGTATCTGTGAGCAATAAAATTTCTTGTTCTATTTTTCTCTCCTCTTTCTACTTTTCTCCAGGTCAATCTCTTTTGCATCTCTAAATCTCAAAATCATTAGCATTTCTATCATAGCATGAACTTCTCTAAAGGTCTAGACATATGATTTCTGATTATAAAATATATTCAAACAGAACTGCGACAATCACGTCCCGCCAGCTGCTACTTCAGTAACAGTCTACATATCCAGATCTGGAGACTTTATACTTTCCTTCTGGATGGGATTAGCACTCCCCCAGGTAGAATTGCATGCCACTTAAGAGTCATCTTGGATTTTTAGCTCCTGGTTAAAGAGCAGGTGGTAGTTGTGGGCCTTTGAACAACTTCATCCAGTGCACTAATAGCACCCAATTGTGGATGAGGAGGCCCTGCTCATGGTCACTCAAGGTTTGGTCACCTCTCTCGAGACTACAGAAACAGACGTTGTCAGACTGTCCTTAAAATTAGTCCAAAATGCAGTAACATGGGTAGTGATGATTGCACTTCAGGAGACCCATGTTACAGCTCTACTTCATGAGCTGCACTGTCTTTCTTTTGTCTTCCAGGTGCAATTCAAGTGCTAGTCATCACCTATAACCGTAATGCCGAACCTATGGCACGCGTGCCACAGGTGGCACGCGAAAACATATCTGAGGGCACATGAGGCATTGCCCTATGTCAGCTCCAGCGCACATGTGCGCGCTGGCCAGCTGATTTTCGGCCTTCCGGAGGGCGGGGGGGAGGTCGTTTTCGCCTTCCCCAGGCTTCAGGAAAGCCTCCGGAGCCTGTGGATGGCGAAAAATGGCCCAACGGCCCAACCGGAAGTTCGTTTCCGAACTTCCGGTATGCCTGTTGGGTCCGTTTTTCACCATACACAGGCTCCGGAGGCTTTCCTGAAGCCTGGCCAGGGTGAAAAATGGCCCAATGGTCCAACCGGAAGTTCGTTTCTGAACTTCCGGTAGGCCTGTTGGGTTCGTTTTTCGCCATCCACAGGCTCTGGAGGCTTCAGTGAGCCCTGCACGCATGCGTGGGGGGGGGTTGTGCCCACATGTCCAGGGGGAGGGCATTGCATTATGGGTGTGGGCACGCACGCGCACGCTATCGTGCACACACACACCCTTTTGGCACCCAAGCAAAAAAAGGCTCGCCATCACTGACCTATAAAGTCTTTCATGGCACAGAGTCAGATTATTTGAGAGACCTCCTGTTTTTGATTGTATCTGCCCATCTGATATTCAACATAATGGACACTCTTGAAGCTCCCTTTGTGAAACAAAGTCCTCTGATGGGACCCAGGAGCCATGTCCTTCAGAATAGCACGCCCCCCAGAGATGTGGATGCCCCAACCCTGTTGGCCTTGTGTATGGTTTGGATTTTTTCCCCCGGGCATTGGGCCAGGATGCTGGGCAAAACTCTCTGCTAAATAGTTTGGGTTATTGAAAGGTTTGGCTTTGGCCTCTGTGTTGTTTTGTGTTGTGTTTTTTTGGATTTCTTTATTTTATTACTTTCCTTCATTAATGCTTCTTACTTCATTTTTATGATAGCCACTCCAAGCTACAATTTGCAAGTTGGACAGCTACATAAATTACATATATACATACATACACAGCAGGACTTTGTGTCTCTATTCCCATTCTATTCTTGATCTGGCATGTCTGATGGTGGTATGTCCCTTGCCCAGCCCTTCCAAACAGAATTTCTGTAAAAATTAGGGTGCTGGATGAAGACTGGAGAAACCCAGATTCAAATCAAATCTTAGCCATAAAAATTTACTCGGCAACTATAGACCAATGACTTTCTTCCAGTCCAATTTACCACCTCACAGGGCTGTTGTTTTGGAGAGAATATAGAGGAAAAAGTGGTATCTATGCTGCCCTGAGAAGTGGGATATACCATAACTGCAACAAATGCAACTATGTGAGACTGTGTAGGTTTATTAGTAATCTTACAAACCTTCTAACACTGGTCCTTTTAAAAAATGTACCATTTCTTGTACTGAAAAAAATGAGTTTGCTTCGCCCCCATTCCATCTTTTCTTGTTTTAATCAGATGCCATCTTGATAAATTAGTAATTGTACAAGATGAGGACTTGAAAATGCCTGGGTGCATTTTCACAGGAGTTAATGCATATGAGATGCACTTTTAAATAGACACACAGGATTATTTTATAAGTTCTTTAACTAACTTTCCAGTGATAAATCTCAAGGGGTTAAAGTAGCAAAACATATTCACATAGGACGACCCAAAGGGGCATGAGAAATATGGATATGCATGCACACTGAGGGGCATGAAAAAGTACTTTTTCAAAAAGGAAGAAAATGCATCTGTGCAAGGGAAAGTGAAGAACTAGGGGAAGGTAAAAACCAGGTTCACATATTCTCCTAATTCTACATATAATTTTATTAACTTTTTACATATATAAAAGGCAAATATTAAAATGCATAAAGAAAAACATAAAAAGTATAATAAGAAAAGAAAGAGATAATTAAAAAAAAAACAAAACCAGAAAAAAATCCATCCTTTTCAGACTGTACAAACAAACTTATTATCTCTCCTCCTTCTTTTGTATTACAAAAATTGCTTCAGCCCTTTACTTAATCCTTTTTCCATTGGTGAATCTACAAATCATCATTCATCCTTTTCCATTTTCAGTTAAAAGTTCATAAAAGTTTCCAGTCCTTTATGAAAATACTTATTGCTTTGTCTTTGACTAGTCATGTCAGTTTTGCCATTTCTGCCATCTTCACCAACCATTCCTCCATTGTGGATATTTCAGTATTTCTCCATCATTGTGCATATAATAATAACTTTCTTGCAATTATTATACTTCCTAAGTCTCAAATAAAGAAACTACATCTTGTTCTTTAATGTAATGTGTGAACTGAGCCAAGATTTTCCCCAAAATCACAAGGCTGGCATAGTTTCTTGTCAAAAAGCTCACAATTGTAAATTAAAGGAGAGGCCTGAAGTTTCTTAATTGCTGCTGTAAATTCAATCTGTGTTTTGATCTCCCTCCTTCACGCTTTATGTCACTGATGAATACAGATAGTCTTTACTTATGACAATTAAGCCCAACATTTCCATTGCTAAGAAGGCAATTGTTAAATGAGTCAAGGCCCATTTTACAATCTTTTGACATGGTTGTTAAGCAAATCACTGCAATTTTCAAGGGAATCATATAGTTGTTAAGTGAATCTGGCTTCCCCCAATGACTTTGCTTGTCAGAAGCCGGCTGGGAAGATCGCAAATGGTGATCAAATGAACCCAGGTCAGTGTAACTATCCTAAATATATGCCACTTGCCAAGCACCCAATTTTTGATCATGTGACCATGGGGATACTGCAATGGCTGTAAACATTAAAACTGATCATAACTTAGTTTTTTCAGTGCCATTGTAACTTCAAACAGTCACTAAACAAATGGTTGTAAGTCAAGGACTATCAGTAATGAAAAACAAGCAACCTTAACCTACATTACAGGGGTGTTGTACTGTAACAATAAAACAGGAGGGAGAAATATTAAAGTTTGTTGGAGAAAAGTGGAATATAAATTTGGTATTTTCAGGATAATTTTCTACAAGGTGTACATGCAGCCTAATTTAATGGAAGATTTATTCATTTACTCAGTAATTTGAATGAAAATATGTATTTATTTAGTCTGTTGCCAGGTGCTAAACTTTTGCTTGATTGAATAATATTTAGGGGACTGCACTGGATGGAACAGACCCTTTCTGGTTGTCTCCTCTTTGTCAGTGTTTATAGACTGCACAATGTCCAAATGTTGTACTATATTTTGATTTGTGTGCATTGTAGAACTCAGATGAGTGACTACAGCCAACTGTGGTTTATTTAGCAAATCATGGCTTACTGAAATATGTGAAGCCATTATTCTTACTATCTTTACCACAGAATGCAGTGATTGCATTTGGCCATCACTTAACATCCTCAAAGCCCCTTTAAGAGTTAAAGCCAATTGACAAGATGTTGGACTTAAACAGTGTTTCTCAACCCTGGCAACTTTTTAGATGTGTGGCTTAAACCCCCAGAATTTCCCAACCGGCCATGCCAGTTGGGGAATTCTGGGGTTTGAAGTTCATGTATCTTAAGTTGCCTAGTTTAAGAAACACTAGATAAAAAGCAGGAAGACCCACACCTAAATCAACCTGCAGTCATAACAATTCACTGGGTGACTATCTTGCAGGGTTGTTGAGGGGGGAAATAATAAATGGGAGTGCTAAATATACTATCTTGAGCATTATGAAATACCTGGGGAAATATTCATATTAGCTGTATTTAATTATAAAAATGTTTCATTTTCATTACATTGGCCAGGCCTCACCTGCCTCTTCATCCCAAGCCCAGCCTGTGGTTTGAAGGGCAAGGCAGGAAAAGGTGAACATTTTTTATAACAATGGCAGCTCTTTGGTGAAATTATTAGAGAAACTGCATCATTTTTAGGGATCTGACTGTAAACACAGTGAAGATTTCAGCTTCAGTGAATATGAATTAGGGACTAGGGTTGAATAAGAATTACAGACCAGGGTGCCCCAAAGGACAACTAAATCGAGGGAAATGATGGCAAAAGCTGTTAAGAGGCCTCTCTCTTTTTTGTGTGTGTGTAAGCAATAGCAATGCAGAAGAAAATAAGTTGCTTGCTCCTTTTTTTCCCTTGAAGAATTGAACCTAAAAGACTCTCGCCAATACAGAGAAGCTGATGGAGAGCTAGGCCGACAGCCTTGAAAAGTTATCTTGATAGATGGCTTTGTGAAAAAAAAAATTTAAGGCCTTTTGGCGGGGGGGGGGGGGGGGGCGAAGAGTAACTCTTCCAGGGGTAGAAAGTTTCTCTTCATTCGTGCCAATCTCTGACGTCAATGGGAGCAAAACAAGCGATAACCGGCTTTCTCAGGCGATGCCCCTCTCAGCCCCCTCGTCCGACCCCCGTCCTGCCCGCAAAAGGGATACTTCCCACCTTTTTTTTGTTGTTGGTGGTATCTTGCAGGTGCGGCTTGCGAGGCCTTGGCGAAGGGGCAGGCTGATTAGCGCTTGAGAAAAACAGCCACACTGTCTTGCTAGCGTAGCTTCAAGGTCTCGAACCAGCATAAAATGCGGAGCGAAAGGCAGTCCCGGAGCACTTGGGATCCCAGAGAGCTCACCAGGTAAGACCTGCTTTTTTTTTTGCAATGGGGACTTAGGCTCGGCTGGGCTTTTCTTTTCCAAGCAAGCCTTGGCTTGCTTTTAATCGTAAAGTTTACGATGGGAGTAAAAGGGCTCCATGGCTGGAGAAATCCAGCAACTCTCTCCAAGATTTCAAACAGGATGGCGAAATCTTTGCTTTGTTCTCTTTTGCAGGTTTTTGCAGCAATGGAAATACTGGTGAGTAGTAGCGCCTTCGGGGCCAGACGCAGCAAAGGAAAAGTCGGGGAAAGCTTTTTTATTTTTTGTATTCGCTGGCGATGCCTCGCAGCGAATGCCTGATTTTTCGTTTTCTTTTCTTTCAGGTTGGCCTGCCGTCCGTTTGTCCTCCCGAAGAGCCGGATTGCCTTGATTTCTGCTCGTCGTTCCTTTTTCCTATGCATATACTTCTTTGATAGTTCGAATTTAAAGAGGCATAAGGCATGGGAAAATGGGGCGATGGAGTGTAGCATCGGCCCTGCAGGATTTTTCCGCCTTCAGACGCATTCCCAAGCGAAGTTGGAAACCTTTCAACTAAGCAGGCCGGAGAGATCGAGTCGCGGTTGCTGATCCAGCTCTGCCGATCGGGGCTCCAAGTGGGTTTCTTATTGTAGGTCGGCGGGTTTGATCCATGCCGAAGAGTTACTACTTACAAGGAGATTTTTTCGAAGCCTAGCTAAATAGTTCCAGGCTTGACTTGAAAAAAAATATGTTGATTCAAACTTTGCTTTTAAACAGGGTAAGGGGCAGAATGCAACAGCTACTCCCTGATGGAAAAATTATATTTTTGTTTTTCTCTCTTTCTCTTACAGCCGCTAAAAAGCAAGAGGTGTCATTAAGAACTTGTGGATGCCAGGAAGTGTCATGGTAAGGCATCCCAGCTTGCAAAATCCATTTTTCCTGTTTTCATCCACAGGTAGTCATGGAATTTATAATATGACCCTTACTATATTGTAACTGCCTTTAATTTTTATTTTTAGGCAAGAGACTGCAGTTCTGGAGAAAAGGATCCTAGAAGACGGGTAAGAAACAAAGGAGTTTGCTAACCACAAAATAAATTTAAAAACTAAGTATCCATGGCTGCACTTCAAGGAATATGTTCCATTGAACACAGTATGATGTAACTTCTGAATAAAAATCTGTAAATTTGTATTATTAAGCCAGCCTGCAAAATCCATTTTTCCTGTCTTCATGGAATTTATAATGTGACCTTTACTATATTGTAACTGTGTTTATTTTTATTTTTAGGCGAGAGACTGCAGTTCTGGAGAAGGAACCTAAAAGAAGATAGGTAAGAAACAAAGGGGTTTGCTAAAGTGCTAGCCACAAAATAAATTAAAAACATCTGTGGCTGCACTTCTGGGAATATGTTCCATTGAAGACAGTGTGATGTAAATTCTGAATAAGAACCTGTACATTTGCATTGTTAAGATGTTTGCCTTCTGTTGTATGGTGTTGTGTGTTAGGTTTTCTCTCTCTTCTCCCCCCCCCCTCTCTTACAGCTGCTAAAAGCAAGAGGTGTTAGTAAGAACTTTTAGATACCAGGAAATGTCACGTTACTGCATCCCAGCCAGTAAAACTATTTTCCTTGTTTTCATCCACAGGTTCTCATGGATCTGTACATTTGCATTCTTTGGATGGTTGCCTTCTGTATATGTTATATTGTGAATAAATCTCAGTCATACCCATACTTACATTAAACTAAAATCCATTTTCTTTGTTTTCATTCACAGGTTTCAAATTGATCTGTACATTTGCATTGTTAAGATGGTTGCCTTCTGTTTCATGTTGTTTTGTGAATAAATTTCAGTAACATCCACACTTGCATGCATTCAGCTTAACTTCCAAACAAATGTACAAAGGATTGCTGTGTAATAAAGTAGTAAAGTATGTGTGTTCATGTATTGTATTTGAACAAATGATATAATTATGCCTGTATGTCACTCTGAAATATGATTGAGTTGGTTTGCAAAGCTTCATTTGATTTGTACCTGTTGCTTTTGATTTAGTAATAAAATTATATATATTTGATGATCTGGAATTTGTGCGTCTTACTTAAGGTTGGCAAATTGCGTCAGAAACAATACAAAATGGTAATACTTTGACCAGTCAAATAGTGGGACAATAACTCTGGGGTGCTTCAATAATACGTACATTTTAACTACGTTCCAGGTCTCTCGGTATAAAAATGTATACATGGTGAACATGTAGTTCTAAATCAAATAGAAGTAAGCAATCATTGTGTGCAAGCAATCAATACATATTGTGTGCTTGGAGTTCCACAATCAGTACATTTTGTGTGCTTGGGGAGTTTAGAGTTCTGTATCAATGCACAATGGTTCTTGTGCCATGGCTAAATTTTAAGCCCAAAAAATTACCTGCTGACATATTTATATGGCTGTGCACAGATCCAATGTTCCTAAAGCTTATTGCAACTTTAAAAAATGTTTAAAACTTCATTTAAAGGGGAATTGCTGCTGAAAACAGCAGCATTTAACTTTCCAATTCATTTTTGTCTTATATGCCAAATGCTGTCTTTGCTTAGATACTCTAATCCCAAGAATATTCAGAGGAGTTCAGTTAAGATGCAATAACCCCTTGAAACCGTACAATTTGGGGGTGTAGGTTTTTAAAAAATCAACTGGTTATTTGTAATAACACACAGGTAACAGTGTAATCCTATACAAAGTGCCATGCAGACTTGCACCTAAGCATAGCCCAAATGAAGAAATGTTTCTTGCTTAATAAGTGGGTTCATGAATCCTAAACATTCAGGTATCTATAAGTCCCTTGACACAAAAAGAGAAATATGCCTCATTTCCAAGAGCATCAAGATTTACAGCTGCAGGCTCACAGTTCCATAATGAATAAGCTTAACATTAAAATTTAAATTGTGGGCTTTAGAGAGTAAATACTATTTCTATTTCTAATAGTAAATCATCTGTATAGCTTATTTCAATGGGTTCACATATTAGCCTTTTTGGTTTATTTTAGGGAAAATAAAGCTTTGATCCTATGCATCTTTACTTGGGACTTAGTGGGATATACTACTAATTAAATAGGCTTTTAGAGTGGAATGCACTGCATAAAAATATTGATTGCTTATCCTCTTCCAAACACAGTACCACATCTTTTACATTTTAGTAGCAAGAATGTTGTTCCTATTAACAGGCACAATGGCTTAGTCTATAGGTACCTAAATAGCTTGAATTATTTATTTGCATTATAAGTCCTTCTCTGGTTCTGTTTCCATATAATAAGAATCAGTGTATAGATCCCCAAAGCAAAAGAGAGTGAAGTAAATTCAGCTGTAATACACCTGGAGCCCATCAGGTCAGGGAAGAAGTACAGCTTGGGGTGTACCACATTTTAGTCTAAGTGCATTGTGCAAACCAGAGATAATTTAGAAGCAAGGCTTTTTCGTGCTGACATTTGTGTTATTTTTTTCTTCTCAGTTAAATATCAGATTGTAAAGGAACACAATGTAGGGATTTGGGCAACTATATGATAAATGATAGAGGATCATTGCCATCCAGTAAAAGTCTAGGAAGAGAAATTAATTTGGGAGTAGAATCAATTTTACATACACTCCTTTCCTCCCTTATTAAACATTTATACAGAGCCAAAACTATGACTGTAAAATTCACTGACCAGATACAAAAGGGAGAAATGGTAGAACTGAAATATTATGTTTTTACCCCAACTCAGGGCAGGATGCATCTTATTGATTATATCTCTATCTATCCTTTCCTTTTGGAATTGAGGGCGACCTATGTTGTTTCTAGATCTCTCCCCCTTCTCATTTCAGCTTCCCAAAAAAATTGAGAGCAGAGCAAAGATTGAATGTTTACAGAGTCCTATACTGTGTTAACTACAACAAATTTGTATTTGATTCCCTGAAATCTCTAAAGAAGAACCTGCAAAATTGCCTCCATTACTCTTGTACATTTCTTATCATTAAGTGCTTTTGGTGTTGAGTTGAAACCTGTTTCCCTACCATTTATTTCTGTTGGTCCTAATTCTATACTGTGGAGCAACAAAAATCAAATCAACTCCATCATTTCTAAGACAGTACAATATCAATATCTGAAGATTACTATCATGCCTCTAATCTTCCTCTTTTCCAGTAAAATGGGCCCATTTCCTTCACTTGAAGAAAGCTATAGTAAGGCTTCCCCACATCCATATGGCTTTCAGGTATTTTGGGACTCCCATCACCCCCAGCTTAGTACCACAGTGGTTAGGGAATATAATGAGTTGTAATCTCACTCAGGTTGGAGAAGATTGCTACCACAGTTGAACTGAAAAGGGCATTTCAGAAGGGACAACCTCATTACAGGTAGTCCTCGACGTATGACCCCGATTGAGCCCACATTTTCTGTTGCTCAGTGAGACATTTGTTCACTGAGTTGCCCCATTTTATGATCTTTCTTGCCACAGTTGTTAAATGAATCACTGAAGTTGTTGGTTGTTAAGTGAATCTGGCTTCTCCATTGACTTTGCTTGTCAGAAGGTCGCGAAAGGAGATCACATGACCCCAGGACACTGCAACCGTCATAACTATGAGTCAGTTGCCAAACATTTAAATTTTGATCCGCTGACCATAAGGATGCTGCAATGGTCGTAAGTGTGAAAAATAGTCATAAGTCACTTTTTTCAGTGCCATTGTTAGTTCGAACAGTCATTAAGCGAACTGTTGTAAGTTGTGGACTACTTCTACTTCTGCAGCCCGTAATAGAGGATGTGTGTCCGGCTACTGAATTCATGCAAGCCTCTTGTGATATAACTATCAAAATACTAGATTTTTCTGTCTTGTTGCACTTGCTCGCTCTATTAAATAGAATATAGCCTCTGGGCACATACAAAGAGCCTTGATCTTGTTAAACAGCTTTGAAATTCAAAGACATAAAGGCTTTTGGGTAGACTTCTGCTTCCATTGTTATTCAATGCATTGTTTCTAAATGGTTCTAATTCAAAAGTTGCATTATTCAGCCATAAAAAAGAAATACACTTTCCCTAATGCCTCAAATCTAGTCTTTTTTATTTTAAGAGGAAGGGAATTGCAGAGTATTTTCCCCATTGCATCTGCAAAAATTCCCACTATTGAATAATTAAAAACATAAAAGAATCCATCTTCTCCTTTGATCTAATTACCATAATTCACCACATAGCACTGAGAAAACCAAAATGGTAGCCAGAGAGCCAAGCAATTGCAATGCTGTGCAACGTAAGTAATGAATCCATTATTTCTAAATAGCATTACTGAGATGCTGACCTCTTTGGCTAGAAATCAGTCCAATAGGAAATTAGTAAGACAACCAGTTCTGAAATTTGTAAAAAAAATAGTATGATGTAGGCCAGGGCTGTCCAACCTTAGCCACTTTAAGACCTGTGGACTTCAGCTCCCGGAATCCCCCTGCCTCCTGATGTAGAACTAGAATACTGCATCCAGTTTTGGTTACCACACTATAAAAAAGATGTTGAGACTCTAGAAGAGCAACCAGCATGATTAGGGACTGGAGGCTAAAACATATAAAGAACGGTTACAGGAACTGGGCATGGCTAGTCTAGTGAAGAGAAGGACCAGGGGAGACATGATAGCAGTGTTCCAATATTTGAGGGGCTGCCACAGAGAGGAAGGGGTCAAGCTATTTTCCAAGATATCTGAAGGCCAGACAAGAAATAATGGATGGAAACTGATCAAGGAGAGATTCAACCTAGAAATAAGGAGAAATTTTCTGACAGTGAGAACAATCAACCAATGGAACAGCTTGCCTTTGGAAGTTGTGGGAGGCTTTCAAGAAGAGATTGGACTGCCATTTGTCAGAAATGGTGTACGTAGGGTCTCCTGCTTGGGCGGGGGGTTGGACTAGATGACCTACAAGGTCCCTTCCAACTCTGTTAATCTGTAATCTGTAGACAGTACCAAAGAGGAAACATTGTTTTTTTCCCCCTTTAAAAGTGATTTATGCCTTCAAACACAAACGAATCTGCATTTCTCCAATCAAGCACAATCATTTAGTCATTTTTTCTGAGTGTGGAGTAGAGAGATTAAGACAGAGATCTCCATTTATGCTAGGGAAATGAAGGGCTGTGTGTAAATGCAAAGCCATCAAATATTGATTGAAGCCAAAGGAGAAATTACCCAGCCCTAGTTTGGTGCAATGGTTAAGGCACTGCACTATAATTGTATTGTATTGAGCATGACACCAGCAGAGTGATTTGGGCCAGTCACTCTGTCTCAGCCCTAGAAAGGAGGCAAGGGCAAGCCACTTCTGCAAATCTTGCCTAAAAAGCTGCAGGGATTAATCCAGGCAGTTGCCAGTAGTCAATAATTTTATTTGTATTTGTATTATTATTCGTTTGATGGTACAGAAGAAAGTGGCTAGCTTATAGTTCCATGTGTGGAGACCAATAATGTGTTACTTAAGAAAAACCAGGATTACACTAATTTAAAATGTGGGATTTTTTTCTTTGAAATCTATCAGCAAGTTCCTTATAGTCAAAAAGCATGTTTTTCTCAGTTTTATAAGGAGCTGCTCATTTTGCAAAATGTCAGTCTTAAAAATGCCGCTCTCTTGACCCCCTCGGAACAAGAGACTTCTTTTGTGAAGGACTCAAAACTGGAAACACTGCCTTTAATACAAGAATGTAAAAAAGGTGTCAGAAGTGCATGGCTAATGCAGTTTCTTGAAGGATGGCTCCTACTTATAAGCACAGTGGGATTCCTTTTATGCCCAGGTGTTTCATTCTTCGTGATTTTAGAAGAACAAGATATATTATGGGGGGTTTTTGTGTTTATAAACCGATTCTTAATACATGAAATCTTGAGCTGGTTTACAATGGAACTATTACATTACAATAATGCACAAAACTAAAAATAAGTACCATCTGCATAACATACAGACAGGCAAGTCCTAAGTGAGGAGCTAGGTTTTAAGAGGTGCCTAAAATGTTTATTTATATATTTATATCCCACCTTTATTTTTTGTATAGGTAACTTTTTGTATAGATCACATAAACATGGGGATCAGGGGTGAAATGCTACCGGTTCGGCCCGGTCCGGGCGTACCGGTAGCGGCGGCTGCCGGTGGTTCGGAGAACCGGTAGTGGTGGCAGCGCGAGGCTCCGCCCACCCACCCGGATGTCGACATTTTCTTTTTTTTAACCCTCTGTGCATGCGCAAAGCGTTCTGCGCATGCACAGAGGGTGAAAAAGTGCACGTGACGGTGGCGCACGCACTTCCGAACCGGTAGGTAAGTAGATTTCACCGCTGATGAGGATGCTGCAATGATTGTAAGTGTGAAAAACAGTCATGCCACTTTTTTCAGTCCTGTTGTAACTTCAAGCGGTCCCTAAATGAACTGTTGTAAGTCGAGGACTATCTGTATTCAGCTACCATAATTCAGCTTTTGCTCCTCAATATATAAATGTGACTGTGATGAATATGAAAGAAATAAAAAAAACCTCAGGAGGTTATCTAAACAGGGGACTTTGTCCATTGCCGTTGACTTAAATGGCATCTAATATTCATACGGAATAAGAATAAGAGAGTCTATGTAGCAAAATTTATTTACATCTACTTTATGAATGCAAGTAATACTTATTTTAACTAATCTGGTGTTGTCTTTTAAATTAAGAATATAGAAAGCTGCCTTCTACTGAGTCCAGATCACTGTCCATCTATTCCAATACTATTAACATTGACCTAGCAAGGTGTCTCCAAGTTTAGATTAAGAGTGTCCAACCTTGACAACTTTAAGACCTGTGGATATTCTGGTTGGGGAATTCTAGGAGTTGAAGTCCACAAATTTTAAAGTTGTCAAGGTTGGACACCCCTGGTTTAGACCAAAGGATTTTTCTCAGAATAGCCTTTGCCCCTGAGCAGTATCTCCTCCCAAACTATAGGTTTTCTTTTTTGGGGGGAAAGGCATTTTAAAACGTCATGAATTTGGTGAGACAGTGAGAAAAGATGGCTTTTACATCTTGTGGGGAGGTTGTGTCCTTGTGGTGAAATGATAAGAATAAAGTGAGATCTGCAGAAAGTACACCGGGCAAGAAAATAAGCACAAAGTCAACAGATAAAAACTCATTCCTTGCCCTTGGCTTATTGGTAAGCCTTGATATGCACAGAAATAACAACTTTCTCTAATCCATCACCCTTTAGGAACTATTAATTTGGTCTTTGGAAATTATGAGAGCTGCAATTTTAATAAACCTAGTGTGCCAACTTGGGGGGGAAATGGCTTTCTATATACAGTAGTTAGATTCACACATGGTTTTTAAACATAGTCTGTTGAATAGCTTTAGAGTCCTGGTTTACCTTTAATATCAAGCCATAAATCTTGGCTTGCTTGGCTTATGGGCCACAATGTGACAGTGTGTTAAGACAAATCTAAGCAAACAATGTAATGACCTAGCAGGATATGTAAACCAACCATTGTTTCCTACTACAAATGTGTAGCTGGGAGTTCCATAGAGGAGGAAATACTTCAGGTTTGCAGGTCAACCAGGCCTATGCAGGCTGGGATCTACTGTAGGTGCTGTATCCTTGAGCATAGCCTATTGTTCATGGGCTGAGCCCATTATTTTCATGCAGAAGAGCTCAGATTCACTCCTTGCCTCCTCCAGTTTCAAGCATCAGAGTAGAAGGCAATGGGAGAGATCCCTGCTTGAAACTTTGGAGATATATTAACCTTTATTAGATCTATCATGTCCAAATTCTTGCATCTGTAGCATAAACAGTGTGGTACCTGACAAAATGTGTCCTGGTTCTGTAAGGTTCTATGCTCTTACAATAACTACCCTAAATGCATTTGGAAAGTCTAGCCGAAATGTGAAGATTTTTTTTTTAAACTATTACTCAATTCTGCTAGTTTCCAAGCTATCCCTCTAAGCAGGGCCTCTCAACAACTTGTTCAAGGTCCTTTGATAATTACCATGCCAATTCTTTCAGGCTCAAGAGAAGATGCTTCCTCCTTGTTTTTGAAGCCAAGACGGGCCAGTCATAATAACATTTGGTTCTGCTCTGTTCCCAGAATTTGAGCTCATAACATTCTCAGCTCTCTGAAGGCCTGCGCTACTGAAGACAAAGCAAATAAAATAAATAAAATTAATCTATCCGTTCCCAGGCAAAAACACAGAAGCAGAGGGCGAAAACTATCAAAATGATCGAGTTAAGAAAAACATCGTTTAGCCCAGAGGCCCCTGTTTTTAATTTATTTTATTTTATTTTGGCCAGGAGCACATGTTCAAAAGGAGCTGCAGGCACGTAGAGAAAATGGCTGCCGTAGGAAAGTTGCCAATTCAACTGCCAATTCAATTTGTCTGCATCCCAGGCAAACTCCTAAACTCTTATTCCTTTCAACACACATGCACTGTCAGTTCTCAGTTTGTGTGAAGTTTTTTTTCCCTGGGGTGGTGGGCACATTTACAAGCAAAGCCTTTTTTTTTTTTTTAATTAAGAATGGCCCTGGGCCTGTATGTGGTTCATGGTCTTTCACAGAAATAGAAATGACTCACAATGCTAGGGCTTGTATTATTTTATAAAAAATAAACTTAACCAAATAAATTAGGGCAGAAGCCAGGTGGATAGAAATGAAGAAGAGGCAGGGCTGAATACTATGTCGGAGATCTCAGATTAAACTCAGTGCTTAGGTCGAGAGTGTTAGAAAGGAACAAAAAGTGGAAGAAGATAAACAGTTTAAACTTGGAAAAGTCAGGGCTCCGTTCATTCACAAACAAGATTTTCCACACCCTGCCATATTTTATTGTCTTCGATTGTGATCCTCCAAGATGAATGTTAATTTTAAAACATTAAAATGTTAAATTAATTTTAACATTTTATTTGTAATGTTGAATGCTTTTAATCTTTGCTTGCTCTTATCATTTTATGTATTTATAATGCTGCAGGCCACCCAAAGTCACTTGAGAGTGGGACAGGCGGCATATAAATTTAATAAATAATAAGAAGAATGAATTAACCCTTGCTTTGTACAGCCATCAAACCATCCCTGGCATCAAAGCATCATCAAGGTCATAGAAATCCAAACAATTTCACAAGTGTCTAGAAGTTTTAGAAGTAGGAGGGCTACTTCTAAATAGAAGGACAGCGAGAAATTAGAAACCAGAGCATCTACTGTTGGCTGAACCCACTCAATGCCACAGGATTACAGATAGTCCTTGATTTACAACAGTTCATTTAGTGACCGTGCAAAGTTACAACGGCACTGAAAAAAATGACTTATGACCATTGTTCACACATATGACTGTAGCAGTATCCCCAGGGTCATGTGATCAAAATTCAGATGCTTGGCAACCGATTCATATTTATGACGGCTGCAGTGTCCCGGGGTCTTGTGAACAGCCTTTTGTGACCTTCTGACAAACAAAGTCAATGGGAAGCCAGATTCACTTAAAAACCATGTTGCTAACTTAACCACTGTGGCAAGAAAGTTCGTAAAATGGGGCAAAACTCACTTAAATGTCACACTTAGCGACATAAACTTTGGGCTCTATTATGTCAGAGGTGGGTTCCTCCTGGTTCGGACCGGTTCTATAGAACCGGTAGTAAACCGGTGGTGACATCATGGAGTCAGTTCTGTCGGTGCCGGTCCGTGGACGCCGCCATCTTGTTTTTGGCTTTTTTTTTTGCTGGTTTTGCTGGTTTTTGCTTCTGCGCATGCGCAGAAGCCGAGTTTTTGGCACTGCGCATGTGTGCCCCCGCGCGCAAAGCACCTGCGTGGCACGGCGTGGCCACACGGTGTGCAATGCATGCGCAGCCACGCGGCACGGGAGGAAGCGAAGCGGCGGCGAGGTAAGTTAGAACCCACCCCTGCATTATGTGGTCGCAAGATGAGAACTACCTGTAGTATGGGGAGAATGGAATCATACCTTCCTCTCTAATAGTCCACTCTAACTTGAACCTCTAACTTGTATGGTTACTGAGGAAAAATGAATCTTCATTGCTACTTCTCCCATGGACTTTCTAATCAAGTACAACTATAAACACATTCAGCCAAATATCTTCAAAGCCCCTTTTCAAACTTTCATCCACTGGTGTCAGGATTTTTTCCATCAAGTCGTACACTCTTACACAAATCTCCAAACCAACAAAGCCCTACTTGTGTCCAACTACTTCTGAGGTTTTAATCATGTTTTCATCCAAATTAAATTAGTAAAAAAATGTAGTGATTGTTGTAATTTCATGTCTATTTATTCAGCTGCATCTAACATGGCATTCTAGATCCAACTCACCAATGTCACCAGGTTTAGATTATTGCTGGTTAAGAGGTAGTAAGTAAATATTTAAAAGGTAATATCTGCAGGCTTACAACTGAAGTGATTTTAAACAAGCCTACTCTTTCTGCTGTAGTCAGTGGAACCTGAAATGTTTTTCTTTGACCTGATCTTGCCCTACCTACCTATTTCACTCTATGCACATGATGGAAGACATTTATGGTTTTCTGAATGGCTTACCGGGCATGGCACAGTTGTGTGCGAGTGGCCAGTGGCAGAACATAAGCTCTCTATGTTGAAATGCAATTGCAATTGCGCTTAGACTTATATACCACTTCACAGTGCTTTACAGCCCTCTCTAAGCAGTTTACAGAGTCAGCTGTAACAGAGTCAACTTACAATTGCCAACATTTCCAGGAAGAACCAGGAAAAAAACATTTGTCTGAAACTGAGTATCTGCTATTAGTCAGTACAGACAACCAATATGATTGGTTTCCTAATTTTCTGAGTAGGCCACACCTGCAGAATCCTCTTTAAAGGATTTCCTAATAAAAGATAATTATGACTGGCCACCACTAGCCTGGCTGAACTATCTAGCTAGTGAGTTCTTAGCCCTTCTTTATTTCTTCTTTCAGTCTGCTCTAAACATAACTCTAAATCAGCGGTTCTCAACCTGTGGGTCGCAACCCCTTTGGGGGTCGAACGACCCTTTCACAGGGGTCGCCTAAGACCATCGGAAAACACATATTTCCGATGGTCTTAGGAATCGAGACACCGCTCCTCTATCCGTCCACATACAAGTACCTGGGGACGGTGCAACGCACGGGCGGCCCTTGAATGTGCAGGCGCCGACGGAAGGGCCGCGCGCGCTAGCCCGCCATCTTGGTGCCACACCCCCTTTGTCACCTCATCGCTTCTCGCCTGACAATGCGCACGCGCGGGGAGGGGGTGGTGTGGGGGTCGCGGCGGCGGGGCAGGGGTCGCGGCATTAGGAAGGTTGAGAACCACTGCTCTAAATCATCCTGTCCAAAGATCAGAAATATAGACTATAGCCGTGATGGCGAACCTATGGCACACGTGCCAGAGGTGGCACACAGAGCCCTCTCTGCTGGCACGCACACCGTCGCTCCAGGTCAGATCTCCGTGGCGTTTCTTTCGTGAGCTTCTGTTTCCCTGCAAATGACGAAACAGAAGCTCACGAAAGAAAGAGATCTTACCTCTTGCTGCGCTGCTGGTGTTTGGATGCCCTGTCTCCTGCCAGCCAGCTGGTCTACGGGTCTCTGCTGCGCATGAGTGCATGTCCGCACATGCCCGTGCATGTGCATGTTCACGCATGCCCATGCATGCATGAGTGCATGTCCGTACGTTTGTGCGTTCATGTGCGCATGCGCACCTTTCAGTTTGGACATGGATGCGTGCGCAGTTTGGGCACTTGGTGTCTAAAAGGTTTGCCATCAGTGGACTATAGAAATATAGAAGCTTGTGCCAATTTTGATTCAGAAGAAAATATTTATTTCCAATATTTAATAGAAAAATCACACTTCTGAAATCAATGATGCCAAATTTTTAGATATAAAAAGTTTTGAGGAAAGAAATAGGGAAACTCAGGGAAGGTAACAAATCATTCTTATATAGAATGCCAATTAAAATCTAGGCACTCAGCCCAGCTAAACTACCTACATATCTCCTTGAATAGAGGCTTGGATTTCAGCACACTTTCCCTGTAGAGATAATGGTTATAGAGATAACTTTTGGACTTTGTGCTTGGATGTTCAAAGGCAAGGCAAATTGTTTTTTTCCTTCTCCCCTTGTTATTTTTTTCACCTGAGCATTTATTCTCACTTTGTCAGAAAGTGGGAGTTAAGTGGAAGGCAGTCTTTGAAGAGACTGATTGGGCAAAGCTAAATCAATAACAATGTCCATCTAAACATATTTGCTGGGTCTAGAATTATAAGGGCTCAGTGTGCTTTTTAACCAATTCTCTTTTGTATGAACAGGATTATATGAACTGGAATAAAAGCTGAATTGCATCTATTGAAGCCTTTCATCACAGGGTCAATTTGTCAGATACTTTAAGAGTTAGTGTCCTGCCCTATCTAAATTAGCCATCTGTCACAAGGTGAAAGAGATGGGGGAGACAGTGGGAGTAAGTGATGGAATCGCAAATATTTTTAAAAACTCCAGCTCCTGAAATTAAAAATGCTTCTGTGTAAATTAACAAGTCAGCCCACAGAAGTATTCAGAGGATCCTTCAGAAAAAACGGCAAACTACATCATGCATCTGAACCCTGCATAATCACAGTGAATAAAACCCAGGTTTGTTTGTTTTTTGAACATGGTAATATTAAAACGACAGGTACACAAATATAGCGAAATACTTTTATGGAGGGAAAAAGCAGGCAAAAAGGGAGAAATCACAACACCCTATGTTACACGGCAATTTAAAAGCAGAACTTCTCATACTTTTAATATAATTAGGAGGTCTCTCAAAGAGCTTCCATTGATAATAAACAGTACAACTCAAAGATGACCATTCAGCCTCTGCATAAGTTCTGTACACAATACAACCTTCTCTTTTTCAAAAGACAACCTGGTCCAACTTTCTAATTATTTGACCAACTCTACAAATCATCATTTCCTGAAATTTGTTTGACTGGACAGAGAAAACAGATTTGTTTCATCCTCTGTGAGACATGATGACAAATATTTGAGTGAGGCATAACATGTATGAGTAGGATCCATAGAAGGATCGAATAGTATCCAGTTTGGTGTAGTGGTGAAGGTGCTGGTCTAGAAACCCGGAAACTGTGAGTTCTAGTCCTGCCTTAGCCATGAAAGTTGGTTGGGTGAGTTTGGGTCAGTCACTCTCTTTCAGCCCAACCTATCTACCAGGGTTGTTGTTACAGGGAAAATAGGAAGCAGTATTATGTATGTCCAGCGTCTTGATTTACTTAAGAAGTAATAAAGGCAGACCACCCAAAGTTGCTTGATAGTGAGATGGGTGGCATATAAATTTAATAAATAAAAATAATAAATAAAACAGGTAGGCCTTGACTCACGACCACAATTGAACCCAAAATTTGTTTCTAAATGAGACAGTTGTTAAGTGAGTTTAAGTGAGCAGATAGTAAGCTACTAACACAGATGTAAGTTAAGCCTGGTTTCCCTATTGACTTTGCTTGTCAGAAGGTCACAAAAGGTTAGGGTTAGGGTCACATGACCCCACGACACTGCAGCTCTCATAAGTATGAGCATCTGAATTTTGATCACTTGACTATGGGGATGTTGCAATGTTCATGTGAAAAACAGTCATAAGTCACTTTTTTTTAGTGCTGTTGTAACTTTAAATGGACACTAAATGAGTGGTTGTAAGTCGAGAACTACCTGTAATAGATCATCTAGTCTAGCCTTCTGCTCAGTGATGGAATCCACTTCATTTCCCCACATATTAAAAGCAGGGGTGGGTTCCAAGTTACCTCGCTGCTGGTTCGCTCCCTCCCGCGCACCTCGTGGTGCGCATGCTCAGTAACAAAAAATTCCGCCCCCCAAAAAAGCCGAAAAAAAGATGGCGACCACATGCACAGTGCCGGAAGTCGGCTTCTGCGCATGCTCAGAAGGAAAAAAAATTCAAAAAAAATTCAATTTTTTTTAAATCGAAAAAATTCAAAAAATAGATGGCAGCCCCCACGGACTGGCACCGACCAATCCGGTTTGGTGACATCATCGTGACATCACCAGCGGGTCACTACCGGTTTGGGCAAACTGGTCTGAACCGGGAGGAACCCACCCCTGATTAAAAGCCCCAGGGACAAGGAGTCCATCACTGATCTAGGTAGACTGCTCCATTGCTTACAGCTGTGCTCTCCAAACCTGGGTAAATTACCACAAATTGGATAAAAGTGGTTTTTCTTCGGGTAACAACACACAAACCCATTTCCAAACAAAAGAGGGACATTTAAATTACCTTAAATTGCTTTACCTACGTTGAACAAAAACAACTTTCTGATGAGCGGTTTGGAAGAACAAAGTTTGGGAAGCAATGGCAGACAGTCAAATGTTCAGCCTAAATTTCTTTTCTTTTAATTCCAATGCATTGATTCTTGTCTGCCCTCACACTTTGACAGACTTTTAGATATCTGTAGATTGCTATCATGTTGCCTCTCACTCTTCTCTTTCGCAAACTCTATGGTTTCTTTAACTTAGTCCTCATAGGATTTCTTTCCAGAAGCCCTGTTATCCCGAATTGCCAAATTCTGCACATCCCTAATTAGTTTATCCTAATTATTAGGATAAACTAATTAGGACCTAATACATTTGTGTGTATTTAAATGTCACTTTCATAAGAGAAATGTGTTTTATGCAACGGAATTTCATTTTAATGTATGCTGATTAGTGTACATTCAAAGTGACAATAAAGTTATTCTAAGTCTCTAAGTTATGGGAAATAGCTCAGTTTTTCAAATGCTTGAGCCTTTTAATGTACCACTCCCAGTTTTGCAAGAACTGGCCACCAGCGCTGAAGTAAAAACAAATTGCAGTCAGTAGAAAGCCAAGAACGAGAACGGAAATAATTGTGAATATACACTGAGATTCATCTGACTGGATTCATCCGGAATGCAGCTTTCATGAATAGAAAGTTTTCTTTCATCTCTGAAGAGCTTTTGATGCAGTAGAAAAATCCCTCCAGCAGAAAGGGAAAGGATAGGAATATATTTTGCCAATTCTCCCTTCCTGCACACAATAGTCATAAAAGCCTCCTTTGAGTTTTGCTCAGTCCCTAGGAACTTTTCCTGCTCACCTCCAGGTAACTCTCTTGGCAAAAACATAGAAGTATATTGTCACTGCCTTCTTCCTGTGTGTGTGTTGTATGTTTTCTAGTCTACCCTACAGCTTCAGTAGTTCTTGCCCTTCCATTCAAGCCCTAACCATGCTTTAGCTTGCTTAGCTGACCAGCCAAGCCAACATCAAGCCATCTGCTGCCATCTACTGGCGTTATTAGATACTTCCTGAAACCCCTGACTCATTATGTCTATGGAGATTCTCAGTCATCCAGGTCATGGTTGTCTCAAAGGTGCTTTTTTCAAGAGGCAACTGGACTTTCTTAGTGGTTTTTTTTGGAAGACGTTTTGCTTCTCTGATGACCAGACGAAGCTTCTTGGAAGAGAAGTAAAACGTCCTCCAAGAAAACACTAAGAAAGTCCAGTTGCTTTTTGAAAAAAGCATTTTTGAGACCCTAGCTCATATGTCCCAAAGGCGCTTTTGGATTTTCTTGGGGGGGTTTTCCTTGAAAACCTTTCGTTTCTCATCCAAGAAGCTTCTTCGGTTCTAAACTAAACAGTAGGGAATGGAAGGATTTATATTGCCTTCTGTATATTTGGAAGGATTTCCAAATATAAATTCTTCCATTCCTCACCATTCAGTTAGAACTGAAGCAGCTTCTTGGATGAGAAGCGAAAGGTTTTCAAGGGGAAAAAAACAAGTCTAGTTGCCTTTTGCAAAAGCACCTTTGGGACAACCATGACCTGGATTATTGAGAATTTCCATAGACCCTGGTTCATATTTTTCCAAAGTACAAGGAAGGGGAGGGTGGATTTTTAAAAAAAATCTTTTCCTGCTTTCCAGTGGCAACTGAGTTTCTGTTTGCCCTCAACAGTGTAGGGAACACAGACGGGACCTCGGCATTCTCTAAACTTGGTTATTTTCTTGCAGCCGTTTCATTACCCAAACTAGGTAACATCATCGGTGTTGAGCTACAAATATCCTCAACCCTGAACTATAAATATTCTCCTTTATTGGTAGGGAGCACTCTTGTAAGTCTGACTGCAGATACCTGAATGTGATTTGGGCTGAGATATACTGCATTTGCAACTGGATGAAAAGAGATTCCCCTTGCTTTAGTGTGATAAAGGATTTAACCGATCACAGAACCACTTAATTGATTTACTACCTTCCTATGTCTTCTGTCATTATCTTTGTTTTTGTAGGCCATGGATAGCCCAAACAAATGCAAAGCAATTCATTCTGCATTTGAAATGCAAAAATGTCATTGAAGGTTACTGACGCCAATAGCTGTTAGAAAGATAATTGAACCTGGGTGTGATAGTTCCTTCTCTCAAAGGAATATTTTTCAAAACAGGAAAAAAACAATCCCAATATGCCAATTGAGAAGCAAACCTGACTGCCTTTGATTGAACTTTCTTTTACCTTAGTCTCTTACCGACTCCCATCAAGTTTTTCAGGAATTCTAGAGTTCCACAGAACACAGCTTGGAAAACCTGTGATCTGGAGCAGGGGTCTCCAACCTTGGCAACTTTAAGACTTGTGGACTTCAACTCCCAGAATTCCTCAGCCAGAAAAGCAAAGCTGGCTGAGGAATTCTGGGAGTTGAAGTCCACAAGTCTTAAAGTTGCCAAGGTTGGAGACCCCTGATCTGGAGGACAATATTGGCAAATTCCAGATGTGATCCAGTGTGGTTAAGGTATTGGCAAGGCACAGAGGAGATCCAGATTCAAATCCACCCTCAGCTATGGAAGTTCACCAAATCATTTAGGGCAGGGGTAGGCAACAATGGCCCTTTTATGACCTGGGGAATGTCAAATCCCAGAATTCCTGAGCCATGCTGGCTCAGGAATTCTGGGAGTTATTATTATTATTATTTATTATTTATTAAATTTGTATGCCGCCCAACTCCCAAGGGACTCTGGGCGGCTCACAACAATATAAAAAACCATTAAAAGAAACCATAATAAAAACAATTAAAAACAGTTAAAAACTCATACATACCGTTTCATGGCCTGACCTCGCCAATTATAGAGGCGAGATCAACGGCCCCAAGCCTGCCGGAAGAGCCAGGTCTTCACCGCTTTCCGGAAGGCCAGCAGGGTGGGGGTGGTCCGGATCTCAGGGGGTAGCTGGTTCCAGAGGCCCGGAGCAGCCACAGAGAAGGCCCTCCCCCGTGGGCCCGCCAGCCGGCACTGTTTAGCTGACGGGACCTGGAGGAGCCCAACCCTGTGGGATCTTACCGGTCGCTGGGAGCTATGTGGCAGAAGGCGGTCTCGTTGAAGTCCACAGGTTGTAAAAGGGCCATAGTAAAGGGTCAGTCACTCTCTCATAGCCCAGCCTAACTCATAGGATTCCTAGCATGAGGAAAATCAGGAGAAGACAGCTCTATGCATGTCATCTTTTCTGCAATAGCTTTTCCACATGTTCTAATAAGATTTTGTTCAAGCAAGCAATATGGAATTAGCCTATTTAGATAGATTTGGTTTTGTTTGGAATTCTCTTGGTGTGGAACTGTCTCTTTTCTCAATTGCTCTCTTTTATTACTTTTATCTTATGCCTTTTTATGTCTAGAAATCAGTTACTGTACTGTATGTGGTTTGAAGACACATTGGGATTTACTTTCATGCCCCTCGTTTTTCCAAGGCTTTGGGCAAAATCTAAAAAACATCTCTCTTCCTGTTTTTTCCTTGAGGAGAACTGAGGGGATAGGTCCTTGGCTAAAGAGTTAAGAACTCCCCAGCCGGGTAGCCTAAACTAGTCGGGTCAAGAGGCAAAATGCTGCAATTTGTTTAGTCTGAACTAACCTTGAAAGTTCTATCTAAAGTTATCTCCTTGCTCCACTCTGTAGGAGCATAAGACACAACACAAAACCTCTCCTTTTGATATTATAGAGGGGGAAAGGTTGTCTCCATCTTCTGATATTCAAAGAAAGAACAAGGTGCAACGAAGTTTTGCAATGTGCAAAATGTATTTATGATTTTTTTTCCTTTCTCTCCATTTTAGCACCTGATAGTACCCTCTTTGAATTCCTTCCTTCCTTCCTTCCTTCCTTCCTTCCTTCCTTCCTTCCTTCCTTCCATAAGCCCAATTTTGGTCAATGCTAGTAAGGAACTGTATTTTATGGAAGTAACCATTTTAAACGCTTATAGCAAGACTCACATTCTGTTAAGTAGTCTCCCATGGCATCGTTTCCATAAATTTGCAGTAGTGCACTTTAGATCATTTAGAGCAGGGGTGTCAAACTGGCGGCCCGCGGGCCGGATGCGTCATGCACAGGCCACGCCCAGCCCAGCTCCGCGAAGGGAAAAAAGTCACAAAACATCACGTGACAGCAAGGTGACGCCGCAAGTTTGACACCCGTGGGCTAAGGCATCAGACTAGAAACCAGGAGACTGTGAGTTCTAGTCCCGCCTTAGGCATGAAAGCTGGCTGGGTGACTTTGGGCCAATCACTCTCTCTCAGCTGAACCCACCTCACAGGATTGTTGTTGTGGGGAAAATAGGAGGAGGAAGGAGTACTAAGTATGTTTGCCACCTTGAGTTATTTATAAAAATAATAAAGGTAGGATAAAAATAAATAAAATCCCTCCTGTGTTTAGATGTGTTGTTTGGTTCAGAAATAGTGTCGCTTGGGTTTGAACAGCTATTTTAACAATTTTATGCCAGTCAGACAATTCTGGGGAATTCAGGAGCTGCAAAGGAGGGATTAGAAGTGGGTTCTGCATTGGCAGTGGGTTCTTCCTTGTGAGATGAGAAATATCCTGTTGATGCTTCTTGCCTTCTATTTCTTCTCCTAAACACATAACTTCTACAGCAAGTTTGTATTAGCTGATGGTTTCTTTCAACTGTATAGAATGCAGAGAGGAGGTCATCGTTGAGTCCCTTCACCTCTCTGAGCACAGCACACCTGAAATATTAACAAAGAGTTTCAGTTTTAATCAGCCTCATGCCTGGCCAGGCTAAGCAATTATGTTGGTTGTACTCAAAATACCTGGAGAACATCAAGTGGCCATCCTACAGCTTGAAAACCAGTCAGGCCTATCATCTCCTAAAATTGCTTTAGGACTAGCCTTCAGTTTATAGCCCTTCCAGATATATTAGAATTCTTTCTAACCCAGCAAACATACCCAATTTTGTTATCTAACCAGTGGTGGTATTCAGCTGGTTCTCTCAGGATCACGCAAACCGGTAGTGGCGACTGTGGAAGGCTCCGCCCACCCGCCCTGACATAATGCACAGCCTTCTGTGCATGCGCAGAAGGCTGTGCACATGTGCAGACGAGGTGCGTGCGCTCACATTTGCGAACCGGTAGGGAAGGTACCGGTAAGTGAATCCCACCTCTGAATCTAACCCCTGCAAGCCTTCTTTGGCCTACTAGTTTATCTGGTAGGCAAAATTTAGAAGATCTGTGTCTCTTTATGCTTACCAAGCTTGTTCCAGGAAGGAGAAAAAAGAACCACCTGGAGAAATGCTGCTCAACATGTCCTTCTTAAAAGCAGAGATGTGTGGTAATACTCTGGACTGCACAATAAAGTTCTGCAAAAGAGAGATTCATCCTCTCTTACTTCATCTATTATATGCTTTTCTCTGCAAATTACAGCCTGCTTTACCTCACAGGGACTAGTTAGCGCTCTCGGCTTTCTTGCTGGTCTGCATCTCTGTCTATCAGTTCTTCAAGATCCAAAAATAAGAGAAATATTTCCACATTAATTGGCTTCACAGTTACATAAATCACATTGAATAACATTTTTAGTTTCTTGGCTCTAACCAACCACGGTTTGAAAATCTTCAATTGCAATTGATTGTTTCTTGCTTTCAGTCATGTGTTAATCTTATTCTTTTTGTCAAAAAGAGAGATCAAATTTATCTGTACCTGTAGAGCAAATAAAACAAGCATAGTTGATCCAGCTGTATTGGGCAGGGTTCAGTAATATATCTTAAGATTGAATAAGTTCTCTGATGTGTGCACTTAATTTTTTTTTAATAAACTTTTTAGGATCCTGGAATAACATGTCAAAAAGAACCTCCACCACCAGAATTTCAGATTGTTGGTTGTAAAACATGCTGTTTTTTTTTTTAACCAGTAGTCTTTTTTTTTTTTTTTTGAGAGAGAGAGAGAGAGAGATTTTATGATGTTAGCACATATGTGAACTAATGTTGGTCATGTTTTACAAAGCTGCACTTTGTAATAAGAATGTGTTTCCAGACGTTATTCACAGTGTGGTGATGATCCCCCTTCCGGCACAAGGGTTGCAGTCCACCCTGCAACAATCACATTTGGGGATTGTTTAGAACAGGGGTCTCCAACCTTGGCAACTTTAAGACTTGTGGACTTCAACTCCCAGAATTCTCCAGCCAGCTTTGTTGGCTGGGGAATTCTGGGAGTTGAAGTCTTTCAGGCTTAAAGTTGCCAAGGTTGGAGACCCCTGGTTGAGAAGATCCATGATCTGGACTTTCTGGTTTTTCTCTGAAGACATTTCGCTTCTCATCCAAGAGAGCCAAAGAAGCTTCTTGGATGAGAAGCGAAACGTCTTCAAAGAAAAACCAGAAAGTCCAGTTGCCTCTTGAAAAAAAGCACCTTTGGGGACAATCAACACTTAAATAGAAAAAAGAAGGGAAATATAAGAAGGGAAACGATGCACAGTTATCAAAGCAATGCAAAGGTATCTTTGGGGTTAAAACTGAAATCATATTTCTGCACAGTAGCCCTCAGAACATGATTATCTGAGCTCTCCTACTATTGTTGCTATGACTCCGCCATCTGGTGGCCTATCTCAACTACTCACGCAGGAATGCATAGCACCCTAGATCGCTCCCGAAAATCTGGACTGTTCTGCTCAGAATATATCAGCAGAGGTCCTGGATTTATTGCCATGCTTCGAAAAGCCAATTTTATACATTTAAACTTTCCCACATGGTTGGTACCCTTACTTTTGAGATAAATGTTATGGCTCCCCCACAGGCAGGAGGTGAGCTGCTAGGCCTGCATCAGACCAACCAGGAATTAAACCTGTTCCAATTAAAGTTATTTTGAAAGGAAATAAGAGAGGCGCATGGGAACAAAGAATTCCCTTCTTTGTACCACGTCAAATCACGTGCAGGCAGTCCTCACGTTCCAACCATAATTAGGAGCAAAATTTTCTGTCTGTTAAGTGAGTCACACCAAATATTATGACCTTTTTTTTTTTGCCAGGGTTAAACAAATCATTGCAGTTGTTATGTGAATCCTGTGGTGGCTAAGCAAACCCAGGTTCTCCCATTGACTTTGCTTGTTGGAAGCTGGCGATCACATGACCCTGGGATAGACTTAGAACTTAGAATCACTTTATTGTCACTTTGAATGTACACTAATCGGCATACATTAAAATGAAATTTTGTTGCATGCAGCTCTCAAAGGGTCTTCACCTCTAATATACACTACATAAACCTGACAAAATAAATAAATACAAAATTATGCATATACCCACATATATTATATGGCACAGAGATGTTGCAACCATCATCAATATATGCCAGTTGCCAAGTCCCCAAATTTTGATCGCATAACTGGGGATGCTGCAACGATTATAAGTGCAATGATTGGTCATTTCAGTGCCATTGTAACTTCAAAGGCTTGTTAAACAAATGTTTATAACCCAAGGACTACCTGCATTCATGCTACCTGGAGATAGAATGTAATAAGAAATAGAAGACTTTTACCTATTTCTCTACCTATAGAAAGATGGATCTTTCCCATCATTTGGGGAGCAGACTGAAAAATGCAAGGTTCATATTCTCCTACCCCTGAGGTAGGCAATATGTTCCCCTTCCAGATGTTGTAAATTCAAGCCCCATTATTGAACAACATATGGAAGACACAGACTGATTATCCCTGATTTAGTGCTCAAATCCATGCCTATCATCAAACTGATCAGCCTTTGTATTCCTTGATGGCAAACTTTTCAAGAGGCCTCTGTCAATCTATCTTTAACAGAATGGATTTACAGCTGTTTAGAAGGGGATTGTCTTTTATCAAATGCCCTTGGAAGAAAAAAAAGAAGCTTCATCTGTTAATTTCTCCCTATAAAACTCTTTTTGAAGACAGAAAAACAAGCTGGGTTTGGGGTTGTACAAGAATTGATTATCCTGGAAATGGCAAATCAGCATGTTTAATTTCAAATTAAAAGGAACATTCCTAGAAGTTGTTAAAGTGGAATAACAATTATGCTTTGGGGAAGGAGTCTTTTTTAGTGCCCCTTTGATAAGTGTTTAGGACACCTACAGTTTTGGTTTATTAAATTCATGTTACTATGAACTATCTCAATTATAGCACAGTTGCCGTTTTTAATTGTGACTTTCAAATTGTAAATTTAAAGTTAACATTAGCAAGAATTGACTCGTCAGTTATCCAATATGAATTGTTCTGGTTTTTAAACTTACTCTTTTTTTGTAAAATCTCAAGTTATATTTGAAAACCTGATGAAAGATTCCACATTCAACGTTCTGTGTCCCAGTTTTT
Organism: Thermophis baileyi; assembly: GCA_003457575.1. Classification (NCBI taxonomy): domain Eukaryota; kingdom Metazoa; phylum Chordata; class Lepidosauria; order Squamata; family Dipsadidae; genus Thermophis; species Thermophis baileyi. The sequence continues at coordinate 3,966,649 of QLTV01003253.1, forward strand.
CACTCTTCATTTAACTAAATGATTTCGACTGTATTTCATTATTCTCATCTTTTTCTGGCATATAATAGAGGCTAAAAATGGAACTTTCTCTAGCACGACCCACGATTTCATGCAAGGTTAAAAAAAATTCCCTCTGTTAAATGAAATGAGCAATTTTTATTTTGAAAAGATATAGAATTTTCCTTTGTCCAGTCTTTATATATATCTATATATATCTATATATGTGACATATTTTTACTGATAAATAAATAAATAAATAAAGGGAGACTAGTATAGATATAGATATATACATACACACACACACACACAATATATATATATATATATATGTTACATATTTTTACATAAATAAAGGGAGACTAGTATAGATCTATTTCAAGCTATTTAGCTCTCATCAGCTAGCCACACCCTTATGGGATTAGAACCTGGGCCACTTGCCTAACAAGGCAAGTGTTTAAACCTCTGAGCCACAGGATTCTTCTCCCTATCTGCTTGTTCCAGGGACAAGGATCTATACACCCACACACATACAATAAATATATATATATATATGTTACATATTTTTACATAAATAAAGGGAGACTAGTATAGATATATATATATATACACACACACACAATATATATATAGTATAGTAGTATAGATCTATACTAGTATAGATCTATTTCAAGCTATTTAGCTCTCATCAGCTAGCCACACCCTTATGGGATTAGAACCTGGGCACCTTGCCCAACAAGGCAATTT
>QLTV01003253.1:3971632-3985845 GCA_003457575.1 Thermophis baileyi
CGATGCACCGCCGCCGGCAAGGGGGGAGGGGGGGAAGAGAAGCGAGGAGCCAGACTCAGGCGTCGGACCCGATCCGCGAGGGGTCGCCTTCGCACCCTGAAGGAGATCGGGGTCACCGCCAAATCCGATCAACTCAATCTGACGCCCGCCGTTGCAGATAGCTGACCAAAAGGCCAATTGCTAAAGATTCCCTGCGGGAAGGGTTGAAAGGCCAGAAAAAAAGCAAGACCTTCTGGTGACACCAGGAATGTCCTCAGAGCATGTTCAAAAAGTCGATTCCTGCCTTGGCTGCCTCGTTGTCTTTTTTCTTTTTTTTAAACCACACCCTTGAGTTTAAAGGAACGGCTAATTTGATACGCTCCTTAGTTCTCGGTTTCCCCAAGTTGCTGCCCGTGTCAAGAGCTGCAAAGGTTTCCTGAATCGCCTTGCCGGCATCCCGTGAACAGCAGGGAGTTTCGCAGGCCGGAGGCGGTAGCTCTTCCTTTGATTAGACTGGTTGGCATTGAATTTCAATTGAATTGAAATTATGCTCTGAAATAGCTAAGGGGAGGGGGCACGGGGGGGGTAATCCCGGCGCCCTAACGGAGAATCTGAGCCAATCTTGGGCTTAAATATTTCATCCAAAAGTTGGACTGGGCCCCGGTCAAGGCACGGGACTGAGAAGGAGCGATGGCGAGTGTGTCTGGGCGCATGTGGGTTTGGACGAGATTTGCACAGCGAGTGCCAAGGGGACAAAAATCAACCACCCCTAAAAGAAACACGAGAGGGCCTCATCGGCTTTTTCGATTGCCTTAAACTCTCAGCGCGTTGGACATCGCGAATCCCAGCTGTGAATCAGAAAGAACCTCGGGGCTGCTGTGGGCAAATGGCTGGCCTTAAGGAGGGGCTAGGGAGGGGGTTCAAAGACACCAACTGCCCAGAATGAGCCCCAGAGGGCAAAAGCTTCTCTGAGTCGCTTGACAGGAGATGGACAGAATATAAATGTAATAAGATTAAATATAAATAATAAAAGGATGTATGGCTGGGGTGCCTTCCACCCTTCCCATTAGTAAACCCACGGAATACTGGGTAATCAAAAGTTTTCTGCAGAAATTACAAAGGGGCTTCCTGGTAAGGGGCCAAGCGATGTGGCAAATCAGCGCTTCCTTGCTGTCTGACGTCACCGGAAGCTGCGTGGGGAGCGAGTGATCTTTGTTTTATTAAAAGATAGGGTCAAATACCCCATGAGGGTATATTCTCGTGCGGCAAAAGCATTAGATCGCTCCGAGTGGCTCAAAATAGCGAGTGAGCTTTCGAATATTCCAGAGATGGGGTGGGGGGGTGGGGGGAGAAGAAAAGTGCGGAGGTAGACAGCTACAGGGAATCTGCAATTGTGGGGGGTGCTGGGATATTCAGGGTTAGTAATAAAGCTACCCTAGTTAACTAAATAAAAAGGATTCGCCCACCAGAACTGAAGGACATTGGAAGATGTTGCCAGTAAGGTTCCAAAGATCTTATGTGAACCCTCGAAAAGCGAAGAAAGAAGGAACACCTTGACATTTAAAACTTGATTTCGGAACCTCTTTAATCCGGTCTCCTGCGGAAAGAGGAAAATATAACTACTCCATTTGACTGAACTGGATATGAAAATAAAGGTACGCTGTACTGAACAATGATTTGAAATAAAGAGGGGGGGGATGAGAAAACATACAACAGCTAAATGTCTATGGAGATTCTCAGTCAACCAGGTCATAGGTTTCCTGCAAAGCTGTATGAAGATGATCCTTACCTTTCAATAGGATTTGACTTGGGGAAATGAAAACCCCACTTCTGTTACGAAATGTCTTGAAGGAACCATCTTACTATTAATTGGTGGTGGTGGGGCTGGAGGTGGTTGAATGGTGGTGGCTTGGCTGTTCTTCATGTCTACTCAAAAACAAACCAACAAACCAATCTTCCTTGGATTCAACAGGGCAACTCAACTGCCTATATAGGATGTAAAGCAGCATAGACTTATAGAGTTGTACCGTAGCTCCATTGAGACAATGGATTTCAATGCAACTTTTGAAAGGTCAGATTTGGAAATCTGCTAATGGACTAGAAATGTCCCAAATCATCAGTGGCTTGAGAGACCTTCCTTCAACAACAACAACAACAAAAACAACAACAACAACAACAACCAAATTGATGAACTCTGTGAATGGTTTATTTGTTTTTCCCTTCTACCTTTTCAAGAGACCAGTCAAATTCTAGACTATAAAAATACTAAGCTTGAAAGCCAGCAAGAGAAGCTACGGCATTTCAGAGGCCATTATCACCTGCTTAGGTTGGAACTTTTTGGCTAAGTAATCTCCGTGCTGCCCGTTGCTGTCCGTGGTGCTGAAGTAGCGAGAGGCAAGTAGAAGTCTTTCAGTTATCAAAATAGGAAAAATAAAGCAAGGAGTTAAAGAGTTAAAAACGGGATGAGCTGCCAAATTTGACTGGGAGTCGGGCGACTTGAAATCAATGCTCTATTTATTGCTATAGTAATATGCATTACTATATTGCCCACTAGGACTTACTTTTAAGTCAGAATTATCCTTTTAAAAAATTACATAAGCCTAACCAAAAATCACACAGGAATAAAGATACTTTAAAGATACAAAAAGATAAAACACAAACATACAGGGAGAAAAACATTGTGAAAGAAATATTCAGTAACACGGTCTCCCCTTCCCTACAATATTCCCCAACTGCTAACCGCTATTTAAATATTTATGCTTTGCACTGAATGTTAAATATTGGAGACTGTTCCTTATATCTATTTAAGTCGTTTCATGTTCTTTTTAATTAGTCTTTTCAGAGTTCTCCTAGAAACCATATCCCAAGTGCCTACATTTGCCTTGCTGTGTGGTATGAAACCCTAAGAAAGCCCTTCCTGCTTAAATTTAAACTTGTTACAAATATGTTGTAAATCTTTAATCTTGTTTAAAAAGTACAAGATGCATTAACAAGGCAGAAAGTCACATTGAATTTATTTATTTGTTTGTTTATTTGAAACATTTATATAGCTGCCCATCTCCTATCAAATTCTGGGCAGTTCCCAATCAAACCTGAGGTCAAAATACAATAATACCAATAAATACCTTCTCCAAGGTTTACGTTGGATGGGGTGGGGAGTCCACTGATGGAGATAAGTGAATAAACAAATTCTTAATACATGAAAAGAATAAATTATTATTCTTTTTCTGCCATTCAGCAACTCTGAAAAACAGAAAATTTGCATTTCTGCCACTATCAAATTGCTCTTGCTATTTTTCTCTGCCCACTGTGAATGGGAGAGTCAGTTTCAGGGCGATGCTTCCTCACCCTCTCTCATTGGGTGATGCATTTGAAAATGGTAAGAAAAGGAATCTACCTTCCTGAAACGAATGTCCTGAATTCTCCATCTAAGTTACATTGTGGCAAGGAAAGGCTTAAGTTGAGTGAGAAAAACAAGATAAAGGGTAAGTGGCTGTTCTCTTCCTATAATCATCCTTCTGCCCACTTATCACTTATCCCTTTCTTTCTGAGTATCTCAGGAAACAACATAAAGCCAATTTTTAGGCTATCCAAATGACGAATTCAGGTTTATCATAGATATCATTGACCATTTTTTTTACTCCACATTGCCCAGAAGAAGCTGGTGACTGAACAGTAGAAACAACGACTGGTGTTCTTTCCAAGAAATGTTAGTGGCCCAAGCCACACCTGTCCTAGGTCCAGAGATGGTGAGCAGGAGAAAGCAGATGATCCCTTGACTTATTTGAATTCTCCAATTTAGGAAGCTCATAGGATTGCTGCTGGCCCCACATCAAAATGTGAAATTGAAAGCATTGTGAATTAAGGTTAAAAAAAAAAAAGGTGACTAAATGTCTATGGAGATTCTCAGTCAATGACAACTCAGTCATTCTCAGTTGTCCCAAAGGTGCTTTTTTCAAGAGGCAGCTGGACTTTCTGGTTTTTCTTTGAAGACGTTTCGCTTCTCATCCAAGCAGCTTCTTGGATGAGAAGCGAAACGTCTTCAAAGAAAAACCGGAAAGTCCAGTTGCCTCTTGAAAAAAGCACCTTTGGGATAAAAAAAATGACTAGTTGTTGACTAGAGCAGATAGGAAGAATTTTGAAGGGACTGATAACAAGAAGAATTAGTTTGCAATGTTAAATTCGGCATAGGAGACAATGTACATTATTCTGTTCATCTAACAGACAAGAACACATGCTAAATGCATTAGATGGGGAGACTGGATCTTAGGCATATACAACAAAGGTAGCAATACAGGAGAACACAATAGAAATCAACACCTCGGGTGGCACTCTTGGTAACTTGTCTGCACTTGCCCAAACTCTTCCAACATCTACACAAGCAACAAAAGGGGGGGGGGGAAATGCAAGGTGAGATTTTTTTTAAAAATTCCACAAAACGATCTTCATTGGCTGATAGATTCAGAAAACAAAAGCTATCGGAGGCATGACACTGAATCAAAAACGGACCTAATGTGACTTCAGTGTTTCCAAAAATTGAAAAGAGTTCGCCCTGAGCTATAAAAATCTCAATGATCACTAGAGGGCAGCGATCTATCTGGTGGACTTATTTGCTGATATCTAGTACTGTACCTGTCCAGTTTTTTGAAAACTAGGATTTTCTTTTTTCTCCTTTCCAGGACACTCAATACCTAATAACCAATGCCTTATTTTTGTGCCACGATGCCACACCATAAAAAAGATGTTGAGACTCTAGAACACGGGTGTCAAACTCACGGCGTCACGTTGCCATCACGTGACATTTTGTGATTTTTTTTTCCCTTCATGGAGCTGGGGTGGGCGTGGCCTGCGCGTGACCCATCTGGCACGCAGGTCGCCAATTTGACACCCCCTGCTCTAGAAAGAGTGCAGAGAAGAGCAACAAAGATGATTAGGGGCCTGGAGGCTAAAACATATGAAGAAAGGTTGCAGGAACTGGGCATGGCTAGTCTTAAGCCCAAATCAACAATCCTAGACTGAACATATTGCATGAAAGTTGATTATGTAAACAAAGATCTACTCGCACATCATTCCAAGATCATTATTATAAATAGTGCATGATATAACAAATGCTATCTTACCATTGGCTATAAAAAAAAATGAAAGTTGGGTCAGAGAAACAATTACAGCTGTTGGGAAATAATCCTTGGTCTCTGCTGAGCCTTGCAAGAAAGCAACACAGAGTCATTCAGTTTACATTATTTTTTTTAGTATTTCAATATCTTTTTAATGTTTGCTTTATGTTTATTATATATTGCTATCTTTTTAAACAGGGGCTTTTGCTAATTTGTTCTGGCTTTGGTTGTTGTTGTTTTTTCCCTTCTTTTTAGCTTGCTGTTTTGACCCCGCTTAGCTATACTGGAGAAAAATAGTTAGAGCATAGTAAATAAGAGTATTGGACTAAGGGAAACTAAGTTAAATCCAATGGGAATTGTTGCATCATTCACAAGCAACCTTTCTTCATAAGTTTTCGTTTCTAACGATAAGAGCTAAAATTAGTTGAGGAAAAACAATTTCAAATCTCCACCACAATGGAGCCTTACTAGCCCCCACCTATTAGTTGAACTGAATTCATGTGGTTGTGGCAAACATTCATCATCATTTATTAAACTTATATGCCTTTTGACTGTCAATGACTACAGGTAGTCCTCGACGTATGATGACAATTGAGCTCAAAATTTCTGTTGCTGAGGAAGACATTTGTGAAGTGAGTTTTGCCCCATTTTACAACCTTTCTTGCCACCATTGATAAGTGAATCACTGCAGTTGTTAAGTTAGCAACACCGTTGTTAAGTGCATCAGGATTCCCCATTGACTTTGCTTGTCAGAAGGTTGCAAAAGGTGATCAAATGACCCCGGGACACTGCAACCATAATAAATATGAACCAGTTGCAAAGCATCTGAACTTGGATCACATGACTAAGGGGATGTTGCAACAGTCGTATGTGTGAAAAATGTTCATAGGTCACTTTTTTCAGTGCCATTGTAATTTCGAACAGTCACTAAACGAATAGTTGTAAGTTGAGGCCTACCTGTACATCTGGGAGCAAAGGGTATATATGCCATTCTGAGTATTTTAAGGGAGATTAGATGTTTAAAAAACTCAAGTCTTCCTTTAATGGATTTTACATAATGGATTACGTAAAATTCTTGGGGGTTATTATTTTTTATCCAGTTATCAATAGTTGCAAAGCAAGGTTCTAGAAGCATACATTAATATTTCAATACCAATGAGTCCTATGATTGTTTCTCTTTTAAAATATTATCATAGATCAAAACTGGTTTTACAGATCACCCTGAAGTCAGTTTCATGGAAGGTGCCTCTTCCTCTGGGTGGGATTACACTAAAGTAATTAATTTTAAGATTACAGGGCTGGTGTGTCATCCTTTTATCTTGATGCATTTATGTCAAATGTGAATAGATACACTAAATTCATTTGGCTTTAGTCAGATAGCACTATTTAACAGGAATCTTTTGAAGGCACCCTGTAAACTATTGCTCCTATGCAATCAAAATCCGGAGGAAAAAATTTTCATACAATTTACTGTGTTAGCCGATTTGCCTTTCTTCCAATTGTAAGGATTATTCCCCTCTTTCATCTTAAGTTTGGAATTATCTATTCAGCAAAACTTATCAATCAGAGCTCTCTTTTTGTCTTTGAGAGGAAAAGCCTCCTAAACAATTTAGAGCAAAGCAAATATTTCAAACTGAACACACTGCATTTTAAAATGCTGCCATCCGTAGCTCATTGACTGAAAATAACCGGTCTTTTGTAACACTGATTTTTGGTGATAGCATCAATGACCAAAAATATTACAGTTTTAAGCACAGCATTAATGGCAGCGATCAATTTTCATAATTGGTATGATATCAAGATTTGGCTCTGGAAATGGATGAACCTAAGAGTGTCTTTCAGACATTCATGTTATAGGATTCCTTAGGCTTTTAAACAAAATTACATTAAAAAAGTGATTGAAAGGGGAAGAAGGGACAATATATTTTTCCATGAATTTCCATGTTGACTTACATTAGGTTGCAAGGCAAGGCAGTTAAACTATGCAAAGTCCCTTTAAAAAGCCGACAAACCCCTGGAGACTATTTGATAGATTGTTCCAGAAATTCATTTATCCAGGTTCCACAACACCATTTCTAGGAATGTATGTGTATTGCCAACTAAGTTATTTGTGTAGTAGAAAAAATGAATGAGAAGGCCAGCTAGTTATGACTGATTTGTGCATATGCAAAACCATAATATAATTTATTTTTATTTTTGACTTAGCTCTTTCTGTGTATCCAGACACTGGGTCTGTATACCCTCATTTACAAGACTCTTTGCTGCCATCTAACAATGATTTGAAATAATAATTCATTATAATGTTATGGGACTTTAAACATTAATTTTAAAGTCTAAAAAGATGTGAATTGATACAGAAATTAAAGATATCCACCTGGTCTTAAACCTGCCCCAAAGTAGTTTTGTTTGCTCATTCAGAGTAAAGACTATACATATATACCGGTAGTTGTTCAAAAATATTTTTTGTGTGTTTATTATTAATATCCAGAGTCAGAAACAAAATTTATGACAGAACAAGCATAAATTCTGAGGCTGAGTCGATGCTTGGTCTCAGTAAGATTCTTGTGTCAACAATTGAGAAAGGGATGACAATTTTTGTTCTAAATTATAATGTGATTAATTTAAAGCAGGAAACAATAAATGTTGCATTCTAAAACCAGTATTCAAAGTCTTACCAGCTCAAATATAATATCACTGGAATGGATATCATTTTTTAGGGCCAAACGAGATTGATACATATACTCTATAAACACATCCCAAAGGTGCTTTTTCAGGAGGCAACTGGACTTTCTTGTTTTTTCTTTGAAGATGTTTCGCTTCTCATCCAAGAAGCTTCTTCAGCTCTGAAGGATAGTGTTCATCCCAAATTGTATAGCTAAAAGTCTGTAGAGATTCTCAGTCATCCAGGTCATGGTTGTCCCAAAGGTGCTTTTTCAGGAGGCAACTGGACTTTCTTCTTTTTTCTTTGAAGATGTTTCGCTTCTCATCCAAGAAGCTTCTTCAGCTCTGACAGGATAGTGGGGAATGGAAGGATTTATATTCCTTGCAGACAGCTGGTCATTTGCCTCCTTTTAGAGGGTCCTTGAAGCACTTGGAGGTTTATCTGTGTCCTCAGGGTCACCTAAGTAGTGCTCCTGGTTCCTGAAGCCTGCAGTTTTTTTTCCTCTGGAAATCCATTCCTACTTCCTCTAAAGGATGCAAATGAACAGCTGTCTGCAAGGAATATAAATCCTTCCATTCCCCACTATCCTGTCAGAGCTGAAGAAGCTTCTTGGATGAGAAGTGAAACGTCTTCAAAGGAAAAAACAAGAAAGTACAGTTGCCTCCTGAAAAAGCACCTTTGGGACAACCATGACCTGGATGACTGAGAATCTCTTCAGACTCTCAGTAAACACAGTTGAACAGGGGAGGCTAGCAGATGAAAACATATTGGCTGATCTTGAAAAAGCTAAGCAGAGTTGGATCTGGTTAGTAGTTGCCTGGGAGATCACAAGGACATCCACAAACTGTGTTAAAAACTGGGAAGTTGAAGGAGACAAAGGCAAATTGTATCTGCACACATGATTGTGTGAAGTCCACCTTTTGAGTCAGTGTTGACTCTTGCATCTACCTGAACTAGTCCCTGCAGTTTACTCTGCAAGGTTTTGGAAATTGTTTGTAATTGCCTCCTTCCTGGGTCTGCGAGAGAGTGTCTGGCTCAAAGTCACCCAGCTGGATTAGAACTCACAGTCTCCTGGTTTCTAGCCTGATGCCTTAACCCAAGGGTGTCAAACTCGCGGCCCACGGGCTGGATGCGTCACGCGCTGGCCATCACGTGACAATGCTGTAACGACGCGAGTTTGACACCCCTGCCTTAACCACTATACCGAACTGACTCTATCTGCATTATTACCAAGAATGAAGTCCATGTAATCTCCAGCAGCCAGGCTTGACTTGAGGGAAGCTCTGGACTCACTTTATATTTAGTTGGCAGTGATGCATGGAATAAGGCTTGAGAGGAAACTATTGAAATTTATAATCATGGAATATTATTCTTCAGCTTTGGTGTTTCCCAACCTCAGCAACTTTAAGATGTGAGGACATCAACTGTCTGTGGAATTCTGGGAATTGAAGTCCTCGTATCTTGAGGTTTGCAGAGGTTGGGAAACACAGAGCCAGTGCGCTCTTGTATGTCAACACAGAAGTGACTCAGGGACAAATATTGAAAGAGGTAACCCTTTTCCTAGCTTAAAAGAGGCTTGTATGTAAGGCTGTTTCCTTTGTGGATATAATTAACTAGATTCCAAAACTGCAAACAAACTTGATATCAAAAAGGGTCTTTGTCAAACAGAAAGAGGTTTGAAAGTACAGGTTATCCCATTCTTACTATCCTTAGGAGGTTTTTTTCCCCCTAAGAGTTTCAAACTGGAAATAGATTACAAGAAACGAAATCCTGGATAAAATGGCCCTTATTTAGTTACTGGTGTGAATCAAGTTGGCCCCGGTCAATTCAGTTCACTAACCATTAGATCTCCTAACCTAATCCTTCTAACTATCGGATCTGGAAGATCTGGTTGTAAATATTCCCCTTGGGTCATTTCCCCCTCATTCGAGCCCCGTTTTAGTCCTTCCATAAAAATATGTCCAGCAAAGGTTCAACAGGTAAATCTTCCCTGCAATTATATTTTTGTGCCAGGAAAAAAAGAGAGAGGCTTTTTTGCCCTCTTCCCTCATCACCACTTCCTGCAAGGCCATAAGGCACATGAAGAGAAGCCATTGTTCCTTTTTTAGAGAATAACCTTCCAATCAATTGCCTGCAGAGGTTGTAAAAAAAAAGGAGAACCCAGGGACCAGGCGCCAGTTGTCTGCTGGGATTCTCAGCTACTTCATGGCTGAGCTTTGCTGATCAAAGGAATCGGGGAGTAAGGCAGCTCCCACCTCATTCCCTCCAGACTCTCATTGTCCTCAGACTTTGCATGGAGATAATAAAGTTCCCCCTCTCCCTCCAAAACTTCATTTAAGATCACACATCATTATCTGCTCAGAGGGGCAGTTTCCCTTTTAAGTATCAACCCTGGGTAAATTGATGGCTGTTTGTAACACTCACCGCCTCTTTGGAAATGCTAACAAGTTTATTTAGCTGGCCCTTTGATGTCATGATCCCTGCTATTAGGTGGTCAATTAGGCATCAACCAGATTAACCGGGTTTTTTTTTTAAAAAAAAAACCTTTTGTTTTGAAGCACCCAGGAGCACTAACCTGTCCCCTGTCTTGCCTTTTCTCTGGCAAAAAAGTAGAAGTAGTAGAAGATAGGGGCACTTTGTCCCACTAAAGGACTGGACAACACAGAGACCTATGTTGTCAGGGCATAACTTGATGCCCTGTCCCACCCGATCGCCTTTACAATACACTTATCCCCATTTCTTTGCCAATTAGGATTCCTGGGCCCACCCATTTCCCTCCTGGTTTGGAAAATTAAAGCACAGTGAGGGGGCTTTGCTTTGAAGGGGTAATAAGATTGGAGGGGGGGGCTAAAATACAGTTGATGAGAGTAAATCTAAATCTCATTAGCTTCTGGCCTGAGATCAGAGTGTCAAAAAGCCAGCATGATAAAATACCCTGGGAAGAGATTTGTAAACAAATTTTTCCATATTCACACAAGGGCTTGAGGACTGCTTTTCTGATCTCTCTGGCACCAGAACCAAAGGAGAATTCTGCTTAGAAGTATTCCAGTATTGGAGAGGCTGCCACAAAGAGGAGGGGATCAATTTATTTTTTCCAAAGCAGGCAGGACAAGAAACAATGGATGGAAACTAATCAAGGAGAGAAGCAAACTGGAATTGAGGAGAAACTTCCTAACAGTGAGGACAATTAACCAGTGGAACAGATTGCCTTCAGAAATCATGGGTGCTCCATCACTGGAGGTTTTAAAAAAGAGACTGGACAATCACTTGTCTGAGATTGTATAGGTTCTCCTGCATGAACGGGGCTGGACTAGAAGACCTCCATAGGTCCCTTCCAGCTCTATTCTGATTAATGTTTAGGGCATGGCTTCACTGATGATGGCTTTGGTAGGGTTTGCAGGATTGCTGCTGTTTAACTGCTCAAGTCACTCCTCCAGTTTTCTGCAAATGTTTTCCCCTTACAGTTGGCTTCAGATTTTCTCGGGATGGTTTGCAACTTATTTTGGCCATGCTTTTTGATTTTATGTTGTGGCTGGAAGAATGTTTCATTTCATGATGGTGGAGATTTAGTTGTTGCTTTTTCTTTCTCCCATCCTGCAGTCTGTCCCATTCCTGAACTAATAAAGCATCCCAATGGTAAGCCATAAGTTAAGGACATCTTGAAATTCTCCATCCCAATGTAGCTCAACATGCAAAAGTAGAGGTACTCTATATCTAAAATGTCCCAAAGTAAAGCATTCTCTACTTTTCTATTGATCCGTCTATTCTCAATTTACTGTATGAAAGATATCATAAACAAGCCATAATATGGTGGTCATATTTGAGCCGAGGTGGCGCAGTGGTTAGAGTACAGTACTGCAGGCTACTTCAGCTGACTGCTAGCTGCAGTTCGGCAGTTCAAATCTCACCGGCTCAAGGTTGACTCAGCCTTCCATCCTTCCGAGGTGGGTAAAATGAGGACCCAGATAGTTGGGGCAATATGCTGACTCTGTAAACCGCTTAGAGAGAGCTGTAAAGCACTATAAAGTAGTATATAAGTCTAAATGCTATTGCTGTTGCTATATTTGGAGAGTGAAAATGGCTCTTACAACTTTTTAGCTGCACTGCATAATTGTTTTGAAGGTCCACCTGATGTTTATCCACACACCTATGTATCTGTCACATGCCATCCATATACATGATGACTGAAACCAAGGAATGTTTTGGCCATTATGAATGTGATGGGTGTGAAGGTGTCCCACTCTTTGGCCTTTGTGGTTCATTCGGTGCGTCTTCGATTATTCCATATTTTACCGTTTGACAAGGTCTCTCCATTGCAGTACAATCCTGAGAGTGTCCTTTTCCTGTCGGTTCCTTTCACCCTCCTTTTGCCACCCCTTTTCACAACCGGCTGTCCCTTGACAGCTTTCCTTCCTTTTCACATGTTGTTGCCTCCATGCTGAAGCCAACTGGATGAGATCCAGATCCTTTCCCCCCCCCCAATTTTTCCACAGTTTCCAATTACGCAATGGCTGGCTATCAATACTTAAAAGTCTCCCTAGCTCCTTGGAGAAGGGGAAGGGGTTTTCCTGGTTAATAGACAGTTAATTGCACATCAAAGGAAGCGATAATATATGTCAATTAGGCCTAATGACTTGTAGGGTGAGAACTCCCCAGTTACCACTGGATCTAAAATGGTTTCACAAGACTGTGGCAGAGCTCCAAGGTTGGCTCCAGAGTGTCTGCGGACATCAGGGTTTGGCTTAAACAGCTCAACTCCCTGCTGGCTTGTCTGGCCAAATGGTAACCAAAAGCTACTAATTCAGAGAAGACCCAAGTCAAGGATTCCACCCTTCTATTCCACTCGTGGTCATCTTCTTTTCTTGGGTCTTGATTTTTCTTGCATTTGATCTTTTTTCTTATGAAGTCATGTTAATCACCTGTCAATGACAGTAATGGATTGATTTGCTTGATTGACTGAAAACCCAAGTGGCCTGCCTGATTTCACTGTATTTCCAAGGTTTTTTTTTTTTTTTTTTTTTTTTTATTTAATTTCTTTGTTTTCTTTCTTTTTTTTTTTTTTTTCCAAGGTTTTTTTTTTTTTTTTTTTTTTTTGTCAAGCAGCAATCAAGGATGGAGAGAAGGGGCAGCTGTCCAGGGAGCATATCTAAATGTAAATGACATGCCATGCTTTCATTCGGAGTGTTAGGTGCCATTTTATTTGGGAAGCTTTTATCTCACTCTCCCAAATCAAATAAATCTTTATTGCTGCCATTAACCAGCACAAAGCATCTACAACAATAGGTCTTAAGTGAAACTAAAAGGATTAAAAGAAATGATAGAGAGAGGAGGTATAAAACAGTCACTTTAGCTCTAAAAAAATAAAGAGCTTACAATGCAAGGGGGTTGCATTAAGAAGCAAGCCAATTCTAAACTTAAGGCTAAGAGCAAGCCATATCCAGCAGGCCGCAATCAAGCCAGGTTTGACTATTTTTACTCATTGCGTGCCTAATTTAAATGCAGCCTGAACATGCCATATATTGTGTGAGGGATGATGTGAGATATCCAAAACTGTATGTATTTTTGGGTGGTAAAAACTTGCAACATTATTGAGAAGAGAAGTAACTGCACAAGGTTGCTAAAAATTAACAATACAGTGGGATGTGCCCCACACTGTCTGTCTGCCCTCCCTCATAGAGACTTATTCATAGATGTTCATTACTTAATGTCAGCAAGGAAGAAAAGTATGAGGCTTACACTCCCACAGAGGTGGTGTTCGAAGTGAAAGAACTTCAGTAAGATAAGATCCTCATGGCTGATAGATAAAATGGATGCATGATTTAAGTCTGACACCATGTGACATGAGTTTTGTGCTACTACCAACAGTTAAGAGTTGTGCCACTGTTTCACTCCCACTTCCAAAGAGACTCTTGGCTTGCTCTTTTGATCCTCATATCATTGGTATTGCTTTTATATACTTGATATATATACATACACACACACACACACACACACACACACATATATATCTCAAGTAGATATATATAGTGTGTGTATATATGTGTGTGTCTGTATAGAGAGATATGTATGTATATGTATATGTATATGTATATGTATATGTATATGTATATGTATATGTATATGTATATGTATATGTATATGTATATGTATATGTATATGTATATGTATATGTATATGTATATGTATATGTATATGTATATGTATATGTATATGTATATGTACCGTGTTTCCCCGAAAATAAGACATGTCCCGATAATAAGCCGAACCCTGAAATAAGCACTTGGCCTTATTGCCATGCACTCAAAAGCCCGATTGGGCGTATTATCAGGGGATGTCTTATTTTGGGGGAAACAGGGTAGTAGCTGGACACCCGTGCTTCGCTACGAAACTATGTGATCGGGCTAGATAAATTGACAGTTAAAGCTTGAAAATTTATGTAGAATGTGTAAGTATTTAAA